>VZTN01030626.1:3307-53754 GCA_013400515.1 Erpornis zantholeuca
TCTGCTAGCACATTGGGTGCAGGCTTGAGACTCCACATGGTGCTCAAATTGCACACGGCATGGATGCTGGAGCACAAAGAGAAGCATAATTCAGTGCAAAGTTGTTAAAGTAGCAGTGAGAAACCTGAGTATTGGGATACAGCTTGTTTTTGCCAAAGGTGCTGGGCTTCCCAGCTGCACAGTGAGGCTAGGATTTTACAGCTGGGCACAAAATGAGTGCTGTGAATGCAGGACTGGACTAAATGTGGGAGTGGGAAGTGGGGTGTTAAAGTGGTAAAAAATTAATAGGCTTGAAAGTTGAGATCCGATTTGTAGGAAAGTAGGAGAAAGGAAACTCATTTGGAGATGTACAGTTGAATGCTGAGAACTTTGCTCATGTGGATAATTAGGAATGTAGACTACAGGATGCAGAAGTTTGACTTTACAAGAACTTAGAAGCAAAGTGGATTCATGGATCATTTATGGGTCTAAAAGATGTAACTCGAGCAAATGCATCCCTTTGAGGCAAGAGTGCTACAAAGAGATGTTTCATTTTGGATTTGAGTTAGTCTTTATGTGACAAGGCATCTTTTTGTGACAAGATGTCTTTTCAAAGATTGCTTTGACTTGCAAGTCACAAGCATTTGGGCAGTGCAGGTGTTTGTGGCAGGAAATTTTTCTATCAGTTATCTCTGTCTCCTCCGTGATAAAGCAGATACTGGGAGCACTCCAATCTGTCTGTTTAAGGTCATGTATCTGAGAGCTTTCTGTAGGACCTCACAGCCTATCTGAGACTGGCATTCATGTAGGTTTCTTATTTATGTATTTACTTGTTAGGGCTCTGGTAGAAATGCTGCAAAGCTGATAAGGATGAGAGTAAATGATGTACAGTGAGATGTGAAGATCCTTATCCCTCTCTTATCAACCCTAAATTTTTATATGACCAGTTTGGAATCATTAGTTTAACCTTTAGCCAGTAACAGAAAAAATGCCTCAAACTGCTTTCTCTGTTATTCTCTGCTACCATTTATTTACTTTGTCACATCACCATTGACAGTGGTCACTGATGTATCTGATTTTGTTCATAACTCTTGGAGCAGAAGCTTACTGCCTTTATTTGCCTGGGAAGCAAGCTGTGCACAGTAAACATTATTATTTTTGTACTTTTACCAGTACCAGTACATTCTAGAGTAGTTAAGGATTATGTTGCAAAGGTTATTAATTAAATAGCTTGACTTTGTCTTGTTCTGAAGGTAAAATTTTGGTTGGCATAATCCAGAAAATAACAACCAAACAATTTCACCAACACTTCAGTTCAGAAGTCTCAAGCCTTACTCTGAATATCTATGATTGCCCTTTAACTGTGGATCACTGAGTGAAATCTTACCTTTTTGAAATTTTCTGAGCACCACCTGGAATTTGCAAGGAGGTCATAAAATACAGCAGCAGAGATAGCAAGTGGAGCATGACTTTTTCTTAACCTTGAAAGCATATATACATGAACTTCTATATTTTAGGAGTTTCAGCTGCTTTTAAGAACATATTAAAACTGTTTTACAGGATGGATTGTGTAAGTGTTCTACTTACCTCTGTATAAGATTTTAATACTGTCTTAATGTGGGGTTTTTTTCTTTAAAAGTGAGTTTTCTTTTGTGTTGTAGTCATTGTAAAACATGAAAAGAATGGGCAGCTCTTCCATTTTTGTTAATCTTTTTGGAAAATTAAGCAATGGTTTAGTTATGTGTCCCTTTTAGTTTGTTTTTGCAGCCATCAGGTGCATTGGCTTCAGTCATTAATTTATGTACTTCTCCTTTCTCAAGTGACTAGCTTAGCAGCCCTTAAATCCTGGCAAGACTTTAAAAGTCCAAATTCCTTACTGTTAATTATATTGCAATGTTATTCAGAGGACTTTTCCAAAAGATTGAAGATAAGGTATAGGATTAAACATTTAGTTACAGTGCCCCATAAAATGGGGAATATCATAAAAAGGAAGATTAAAGGGACAGGAAGAAAAATTGTGTCGATAATAAGTGTTTCTTACAGGGTGAGGTGAGTGAGGGTGCCATGGAAGAAGGAAGAGAAAGGCCAGGAAAGCAAGGAAGATAAAGACCAGCAAATCAGGGAGGTGTGAAGTTCATAGGACAACAAGTTTCTTAAACATTATGAAATGGAAAGACGTGGTAGAGGGATATAAGAGAAAAGTCATATGCTCAAAGTGACAGGACTGGAAAAAGATCTTATCAGGGTGTGGATGGAAATGATAATGAAGAGAAGGGTGTAACAAGTACTGCTGAGACAGAATGCATATATTAGTGGCAATCAGAAAAAAAAAAATACTGAATTTGGGAGATACAGAGGAGAAAGTGGTAGATTTGGAGACAGAAAGTATGTGATCCAGGGGGCAGTGAAGTCCAAAATAACTCTATAACAGCCTGGAGTGAGAAGGAGAATTGGTGGAATGAGGAAAAAGTAAGATTGTGGGGGTTTTTTGGCCATTACATTTGGTATTACAAACCAAGTCCGTGACAGAAGTTGCAATGTAGGTGTGACTCAGAGATTGAAAGACAGACTGCTGATTAAAACCAAGCAGGTTGGGTCAGAGCCTAAAGACAAAGACTGCAGAACCACTACAGGTTTCTGGAAAAGTGAAAAGGGTCCCTGCATAGGGAGAAGCCTCAATAAAGTACCAAAGACTCATTAGGATAATACTGTGGTATCACTGGAGGTTAAAATCTCTAATAAATGAGTTTGTGGTATATAAAGGGTGTTGTAAGAAATGTGGAAGATTCTGAGATAGTCTAGATTCTGAAATTTGACTGGCCATTTGGGATCACAAGGGTTTTGGTAGAATTTATTTTAAATCTTAATTCTGTAGCTGTCAGAGCTTCCAGTGAACGCTTAACATACTTCTTCTTCCCTGTGACAAGTGCTGGAGGCAAAGGCTTACCAGAATCCAGGGTGAAAAATCTCCTTTAGAAGATTATTTCACACCTACACTTAGTGAAACTGGATAGGAACTCTTTCTTGTTTAGTTCTTAGCATAAAGACCAATCCTTGTGGAAAACACCTTGCTGACCTTGCATCCTGGTGAATCATTCCACCAATTTATAACCTCCGTATCATAAATGGGAGTAGGGTTATTCCCTAGGGGAGGATGGTCTAACTTATTTATCATTTATGTGTTTTTAATTTATGAAGAGAAGAAGTAAAAAGCTTTGCTTTAGGAGGGTCTTTTTTTGACAGGAAGAAGCTGAGCTCATTTGTATAGAATACTATAGCCCTCAACTGAAGGGATCTCTCATGGTTTCCTTCTGGTAGCAACAATTTTTGCCTTTTAGCAGCTGTAAACATCAAATTGCAGCTATAGCCAAAAGGCCTAGTGCAAAGCACTCATCTCATCATTCTGAGGGCACCTGGTCTTCAAATGTCAGTGTAATAGCTGAGGACTATGGTATCCAGAGAAAGTAAGTTATTAATTTGGAAATGCATTTGCAACAATTCTGAAGTGCTTCAAGAGCCTGTTAACTCTTTTAACATTGTTTACAGTTTTTAACTGCTGCTGTGGTTCAAATGCTTGTCTGGAATTTGTGGTTAGTCTTTTGTCCACAAATCCATGTCAACTGGGGGGCAGGGAGGAACCACTCATCAAGCACAGCTTTACCAGCACAACTCATTGTTCAGATGAAGCACTCCCAACAGAAGAACACTTTTGTTGACTTTGCTGATGTTGTTCAGAGAAGTTGTGTTGCCAAGTCAGGGGAAAAAGCTTTCACAGAACATATGGTGCCTGTGTTAGTTACCCTGATTCTGGTCTGTAATCTGAATTCTGTCTGAGGTTTTTGTTTAGTCCTGTCTTTATGCAGACTTTTCTACGTGCCTCTAGATGAGTTACTTTACCATGTCTGGGCTTTACCTTTAATTTGAAGGAAATAATGCTTTTTTATCTCTGCCATTTTATGTCTAATTAAATTGTTAGGAGAATTGTGTATTCCATATATGGTGCATAGGTCTTAATAATTATGTCAGTGTTTCCTTTTCAAGGTGGAGTTCTGCAGCAGGGATTCAGACAGGCTTGATTGGAACAATGCCTACTAACAGGTTGAAGCTTGAGGTTGTCTTATAAAAGTCTCAGTTTAAGCCTGCAATGATGAAACTAGATGTCTGTGGCCAGCTGTAGAAGTTATGTTGGTTCATGGCTTATAAGTTACTTTTAAAGTAGCAGTAGATGATGTAAATGATGGACACAGGAAGACACCTGGGTGAGATTCAGCTCATTTAAGATGGGATATCTACAGTGTAGACAGTGACATCTAAGCTCCTTACTCATCTTTTAATCAGTGAGGAGAATTAGGCCCTTTTAGGACATAATTCATCTTACCTCTTCTAGATGCCTGCTTTAGGATGCTGATTTCCTTTTCCTCCTTGGTGATTATAAAGAGAGTCTAGATGTCTAGCTCAGATGTCAATGTCTACTACAGATCAGAGGAGCTGTCCTGCATGCCCGTAACTCTAGCCCATGACTGTGTGATACAGACAGGGCCCTGAAAGAGAGAAATTTAAGAGAAAATGATGTGTTTTTGGCCAAGCAGATGAGTGTATGTACTTGTATTCTGAAGTTCAAAGGGGGTTGCTAAGAAAGAGGCACTGAGTAGGCTAAGCACCTCAAAACAGGGTGAAAAGACAAATTAGAAGCAGTTCAGCATCTCTTCCACCTTCCTACCCAGAAGGAAATGTTTTCATGTCTCTGGGAATAAAGAGGGCAAGTTCTTGAAACCAAGTTTTATCTGATGAAAGTGGTTAGAACAAGTCTTCATTAATTCATATCTTTCTAGTAGGTGAAAAACAACCTCATGAAATAAACAGTATTATTCTCAAGTAAATCTATTAAGGTAAAGAACTGTAAGTAATTTTTTACAAGCTTTTCTGTGCTTGCCCCAGCCTGATGGAGGCATTGGCTTTCTTGTGCTACATGTGGTGGAATAGCAGTGCTCAGTTTTTAACACGAGAAATGCTTCATTTTGTTTGCTCTGTATCCTGCCAGCTCTTGAGATGTCAGGCTGGCAATGAACTTGAGAACCCTGGGCAGATTGAAGCTGGATCATTTGTAAGTTCAGTGAGTTTTGTGGGAGGGAGTGGCAGCTGCATTGCCTGCATGTTGGGACCCAGCCTTTTTGCAGGTGGTCTCAGGAGCAGTATCCACTGGTGTACCGCCATTCTGCTAGTTGGAACTCTGCCCAAGAATCCAAAACTAAGAGAATATGAACGGAGAGGTAACATTGAGTCAAAACCCCTCTATTTAAAAGGGTTGGTGTAGTACTTGGATTTGATATAAACTCTTTTGGCCTACTGTGCTATTAAGAGTGTCATGCTTGCTTTCTTTTCTGATTCTCGGTTTCTGGGGCTAGAAGTACTGTAGTCCTAGGGATATCAATGGTTGCTTTTACTGAACCATAGGAAGGCTTGCACAATAGATGGACATTTCTGGCAAACAGTCGTGTTTCTCTTTGCAATCTAACTGCTATTTCTAGCCTTAGTTTTTATTACTTCTCTAATTTTTTAATTATCTACAAAAAATGGGAAATTTTGCATTACAAGCAAACATTCACCAGTCTTCCTTCCTGTTGTACTTTTGCTGCTTAGGAAGGAGTAATATCTCCTACCGATCTAGACCTTGTGATGTCTGATGGATTGGGAATGCGATACGCATTTATTGGACCTCTGGAAACCATGCATCTTAATGCAGAAGGTAGGTACTGTAAAATGTTATGATTATGAAGGGAAGGCTTGCATTGCGCAAGACTCTGGAAGTGTTGTGTAACAAACCAGGTTAGGATTGCTGCAACTATGATTTGTCTCTTTTTTTAACTGTAATGATAATGAAAACTTACTTAAAACATGAGGTCAATGGAAGGAAATGGATATTGGTTATCCTGTTGCAAATGATCAGATGAACAATGACAAGCTATTAAAATACTAGCTGTGTGATAAATTTTTTCCAAGATTCATCCCATCATACTTTGATAACATTGCTGTACCCATAGTTCAGGATTGTCTGAATGTGAGGTAAAAAAAACATTGAAAGGTTTAATTGATAATCCAGTGTCAACAGAAAATCACTTTCCATAGATGAGTACCTGCCTGCTGCTGAATTTGTAGCAAAGCTACGGTGTAAATATCCCTGGAGCTGCTGTGCTTTAAGCTTAGATCCTGAGTGAAATAAAATTGCTTTTGTCAGCAAAATCCTGTGCATACAAAGCTTACATGACAAAGCAGTCAACAGTTTGACATCTGTCTTGCATCATTAATACAGATTTTTAGATGTTTTTGGAATAGTATATGTGAATCCCAAGCAAATAAAAAATGAATTGTATAAAATAAAATAAAAATTATGGATCAGCATCACAAAGGTTTGAGCAAAGACTTTAACAAAATATAAAAACTTCAAAAAGCTAAGATCAACTAAATATTAGCTCTTTATATTATGGGCTGTGTCTTCATTCTGCTTTTGTACAATCCCTGACATGGTAGGCTCCTGCTCTGCTGCTGGATCTTTTAGGCAGTGCTGCAAAATACTTGTGCAGTGAACCACTTCCACAACAGCACCTTGTCGGCTGGTTCAGTAACTTGGATCATGAGAAGTATTGCTTCACTCCTGCACTTGCAGATGCATTGTCTCCGAATCTAGAACTGCTCCTGTTTATGTGCTCACAGAGTGACTCAGAGGCAGTTCTAATCAAAATTGCTGATGTCAGGATGTGTGATGTCTTATGTTCATAGTTCCATGCCAGTGCCAACTTCTCTTTGGTTGCCCAGCATTGCTTCACATAATGTGGAATAATATGGACCTTCTTTTGATTGCCAAGGATTTGCTTGACTAACCTGATCTCCTTCTAAAGCAAGATGATCTGCTTTGTGGATGAGGGAAAGGATATTGTCTACCTGGACTTTAGTAAAGCCTTTGACACCATTTTCCACAGCATTCTCCTGGAGAAACTGGCTGCTCACTGGGTGAAAGACTGTCTGGATGGCCAGGCCCAGAGAGTGGTGGGGAATGGAATTACATTCAGCTGGGGGCTGGTCACTAGTGGTGTCCCCCAGGGTTCAGTGTTTGGCCCAGTCGTGTTTAATATTTTCATCTGAATCAAGGTATCAAGTGTACCCTTAGTAAATTTGTGGATGACACCAAGTTGGGTGGGAGCGTTGATTTGCTGGAGGGCAGGAAGGCCCTGCAGAGGGATCTGGACAGGCTGGATTGATGGGTCAAGACCAGTTGTATGAGGTTCACCAAGGCCAAGTGCTGGGTTCTGCACTGGGGTCACAACAACCCCGGGCAGAACTACAGGCTGGGGGCAGAGTGGCTGGGAAGCTGCCTGGTGGAAAAGGACCTGGGGAGTGCTGGTGACAGCAGCTGAACATGAGCCAGCCTGGACCCAGGTGGCCAAGAAGGCCAATGGCATCCTGGTGTGGCCAGCAGGACCAGGGTAGTGACCATCCCCCTGTACTCGGCACTGCTGAGGCCACACCTCGAATCCTGTGTTCAGTTCTGGGCCCCTCACTGCAAGAAAGACATTGAGAGGCTGGAGAGTGTCCAGAGAAGGGCAGCGGAGCTGGGGAAGGCTCTGGAGCACAAGTCCTGTGAGGAGCAGCTGAGGGAGCTGGGGGTGTTTAGCCTGGAGAAAAGGAGCTCAGGGGGATCTTAGAGCTCTCTACCACTGCCTGACAGGAGGGTGTGGCCAGGTGGGGATCGGTCTCTTCTCCCAGGTGACAAGTGATAGGACAAGAGGAAACAGCTTAAAGTTGCACTAGAGAAGGTTTAGATTTGATATTAGGGAAAAATTCCTCATGGAAAGGCTTGTTAAGCATTGGAACAGGCTGCCCAGGGAAGTGATTGTCACCATCCCTGGAGGTATTGAAGACATGGAGATGTGGCAGTCAGGGACATGGTTTGCTGGTGAACTTGGCAGTGCTGGGTTAACAGTTGGACTTGATCTTAGAAGTCTTTTCCAACCTAAATGACTTTATGATTCTGTGACAGCCTGCTCTGATGCATTCTACTAATACTGTCCTTCTTTTATCAGTGGAAGAAAATGGAGGTAGATACAAGAAACTGCCTCTATCCTTTTCATTAGCCTATCTATCAGCTTCACCAACTTCACAACAGCTGCCTTTTTTTACTATAATATATTAGCTATAATATATTATAGCTATAATATATTAGTTGCCCACAGTCTTAAATTCTTTGTTAATCAGTGAGGAAGGATGGAAGGGATAAAGGAAGCATGTGAGAGAAAATAGTGTTATTTGTGAGAGAGTGTCTTGTTTGTTTTGTTAGGGTGATGTGATGTTTTTTGGATTTGAATAAATTTATTCCAATTATTTTTTCTGAAATCAGTGTTTCTTCTTTCCCTGTGGGATGCATATATCAAGATCCTCCCGTGAACTTCCTATGGGCTAATGTCACTTTTTGCCTGTGTTAGTTCTTATATCCTTTCTTCCATATTCATAAATGATCCTATCAAACCTATGATCTAGGCCACTTTAGGTTACCATTTAATCAATGCATGAATATTAGGGATGCTGACTATATGGCAGTGAGCCAATAGTCTTGAACATGGAACAAAATGACAGCATCAAGTCATTAAAAGGAGCAGAAATGGCAACAACAGTTTGAGAACTGAATTGCAACAGACAGGAAGGACACTGCTTTGGGGAGGAAAAAAGCATATCCAAATTGCATAATATTATAAAGCTGATTGTTGATTTCAGCAAATAAAATTAATGTTTATATCTGGTTTAGATTTTGAGTTTGTCCCATTACAATTTCACGTGGCAGCATCACAACAAATGCTGTTAAGTCTTTTACAAGGAAGATCAGCAGACTTCACTACAGTCAGTTTACCTCTTTACTATTGTGGGATTATGTTAGCAGACACAACATCCCACCTGTACATGTACCTGGCAATCTGTGCATAAAATGAAAATGGTCCAACCTCAGTAAGATTTTATCTCCTGAATCTCTTGTTTCTTGAGAAATCTCTTTCTTCTTTTTTTTTTTAAAGCCCTTGCAAGCAATTATCTGTAGCAGCAGAGGCTAAACTATAATATCCTGTGTTTTACAGGTTTGCAGCAAAAGTACTTTGTATGTATTTCACAGTTGGCTTAGGTCAGTTATTTTATTAGTACATTATTTAGTGAGCTATAATTGGAACTTGATCTAAACTGCCAATATTAGCAGAAGAGCTGGATGGGGGGAGGTTGAAGGATCTTTGTTGCTGTTTTCTCTCCTGCATTTATATGAACACCATTCCAGGATTATATTCTACCTGTTACTCACTGAGGTAGTCATACAGGTGTCTATAGGAGTTGTGTAGAAATTGGGGCTGATGTATGGTCCCCATAAAGTAAGTACAAATATCCAGTAAGCTAGGAATGAATCTTCGTGATCAAAATTGTGCTCCTCTTACAGAAAGTGGGAATAAATTGCTCATTTTAGAAGCACCTGCCAGGTGGATTGATTTTTGATGATAAGAGCAGAGTGATTGTTCTGTGTGAAAAGCACAAAATATGACAAGGAAAGAGTAGAGAATCATAAGTCATAGTTCAAAGGGAGGAAATTTTACTTGTTTGGTTGGGCAAGACATAGCCAGGCGTGGTTTCTAAGAATTACTCTAAAGAGGTATGCTGGCTGGTTCAAGAGCAGAGATTATTTCCATTGCTATGGCCACTCTTTCAATGCTGCTGCACAGGGAACAAACCAAGCTTTTACCCAATTCAGGAGCTTTTGGACCACAAGCTGGTCAGGAGGTGTGAGAACCTCTAAGGCAATAACATCTAAGAAAAGGAGGATTGCCTCCTTTTGGGTCTAACCTATGTGTTGCATTTTAGGAGAATAAAATATCTCAGCCCAATTCAGGATACTTGTAAGAGGGCAGTAGTGAGATGAAGTATCACAGTAGTATATAATCATACAAACCCTTTTAATTTTCATAAACCCACCATATATTTCATTCCTGTTTATATGCATTCAATTCCCTTCCCCATATGCTGAAGAAAGCAGTTCATAGCCCTTCTAGAACTTTTGTTTGCCTCTGTGGAGCTCTGTGGGTTCTTCTGTATGAAAGAGTTTATATGCAGTAAATCAAGATGTGAATTTTTTGGGATACTGGCTGCAGTTTCCTTCTATGAGCTCTTACGTGCAAAGTAGTTCCCTTAGCATTCTGAAAGGAACACATGGCTTTGTACAGGAATTCTTTATGCTTTATTCCTCAAGTCATTATAGATGGGCCCCAAAGAACACATCTTGATGCATTAATGAAAGAATGTGTATAATCACCAAGTGGCTCAGACTGAGCCCAAGTCCATCCCAAGTTTGAAACTGGTCTAACAAAACAAGCAGTTCATAAAGACCCAGATTAATTCCTTGATCCAGCTCACAGCAAGCCTACAGAAATACTTGTGCATTGCTATTGAGATGGTAACACTGGTACAATGAGAATAAAACTTTTTATTGGTGCTACCCCTGTTTTAGTGTAGTTGCAAGTATTTGTGCAACTAGAGCCTTAAGTGAATTAATATGGGAGTAAATGTAGTGTACAAAACATCCTGTGAATACACACCCTAACTCAGGGCATGCATCTCTGTTCAGACACACCCTTGATGAAGCTAGGATTACATTTAGAAAGTTGCCCTTGGAGCTGTAATGTCTAGAAATGTAATCCCTCTATCATTAGTAAAGTTTGGGGCTTTTGTTTCTCTGAACATAATGTAACCATGTCAGATTCCTCCATGATGTTCCCAAAATATGCCATTTTTTATGTCGTCATCCATACTCATCTTTCACTGCAGCCTTTTCTTAGATTTTATGTGCTAAAGTCAACTCCACACCAGTCTTTTCAAATTGTTGATGCTATTGCATCAGTGGCTTGACCATCATCCCTCCTCTCTCTGAGTCATTGCAGTATCTTAATATGCTGCTCATCAGGTTAAAAGTCATCAAGTTAATACTCAGTATGGTGGAGCACCCTCTCTTTGGCATGTTCCCTGTCTGTGTTAGTAACACTTGCTCCTGACTCTAGTTCTCTCTCACAAGTGTCTCAGTGCTTTGCCAGGCTGATTTACCAAGTTTGCTTGCTTGCATCCTTCAGTCCTCATGCCTGTTGTCTTTCTTATGAAGAGAAAAGGATGAGAGAGCATACAAAAAGCTGAGATACTTTAAGATGCTTACAAACTATAATGCATGCATATACTACATTTTATACTGTTGTGTTTTCACTTCTCTTTTCCTACTACTACAGTTACTGTCCTCTTTATGAACTTCATTTGTGTCTTCTCTCAGGGCAGTGAAGCATTTTATGCATGTTTCTAAGCAAAATATCTGTCCTGAGTTCCTTTTCCTTCATCAGTACTGTGTTCATCTTGATGATGCAACTAGTGGCATTGCATCAGTAACCATGTTTGCACCACACCAGTGCAAGTCCTCAGGTAAGGATCTGCAAACCTTAAGTGTGGTTATTAGAACAAATTCTTGTGGGACAGTTCATTAGCCATTTTGGAAACTGCCTGGACTCTCATTGAAACTGAATAAGCAGCAGCTTATTCCATTATTGGAGCCTTGTGTGTCCTAGATACATATGGGCAACTGAAGAGCCTTGAATCAATGCCTTTGTCTAGCATGTTCTTGTAACTATACTGTAGAAGCCAGAAATGCTTTGAAGGAAGATAGAGTATTCCCCTTTTCATCTCTATAATCCTGCATATACTGCCCCCTTAGAACTTTTTGTAACTCATTCCTCTTCTTTCACTCCCTGCCATAACTGTGACTAAGTGGTGGAAGGAAGATTCAGGAAAGTCCTACCTTCCCTGGAGGTGTTTCTGTTTTGTGTTCATAGTTCGTAGTTGTGTGCTGCAAAATCTGCCTCCTCCCATGGCCTCTTTCCTCCAACATTGATGAGGTGAGTGTGTGCAAGGAAGGTGAAGGTTTAGACAGGGAGCCAGCAAACCACATGGACAAGAGGAAGCTATCATCTTCTTCCTCTGTCCCAGATGCATCTTCTGTCATTCTTGTTCTCCACTTGAAGACAGTGAGGCACAGCGTGGGCACAGCAGTGGCACACAAAGAGAGATGGTTGTTTTTATCAACTGCATTTACCATCTGGCTGTTTTTCCCCATCTCCTAGGTGCTCCTCTCTGTTTCACAGTTTGCCAATGCTAATTCTTCCAGCTTAAGCTGCTCCCTGGGTAGTATCAACAAGGATTAAAGTTAAAGGGGTTCTGTGATATTTGTTTTTCTTCTTCTTGTCCCTATGCTCCAGCCACCACCTATGCTCTTCTCATCCACCTTTTCAATAGCCCTGACCCTTGAACCAAAGGACTGCTACGTCTAAGGCCTAGAGTCGAATATTTGCTATGAGTTTGCAGTTGAAAAGCAAAGTGATTTTTTCAGCAATACTCCCCATTGCCTAAGTGCTAGCTTCAAAAAGACATTCAATCAGTTGATCCTGATTACTGGAATCAAATTAAAATTGCATTTCCCATTGGGAGAACTATCTTGACTTATTAATTTTGAACTACTGATTTTTTTATCCTTGAGTGAGAGTGTGTGTATATTCTATCTTTTGGTGTATTTCCTTCACTTGACACTTGAAAGACTTTGCAGTACCCAACCCCTGCTTGGCATGCAGCATATGTGCCTGCATGTTACTATGTCAGGCACAATGTTGGATCAGCTGTATGAATGCTGCTGCTCTTCTCTAGACCCCTAACTTTTTTTTCACCTTGTCCTCTTCTGCTGATGTTGTGTAAGGCTTTTCATTCATACATTACGTGCAGTGGGTGAATTGTGTTACCCAGCCTGCATTTGGCAAGTCTCTGCTGCATTGGTGAGCTACACCCACCCCAAAATTGTTCTGATTCATTCAAGCAGTAGGTGAACTGCCAGTAGGAGCTTGATTTCCAGGTCTAGCTGGCTGAGTGAGCTTTAAAGGCCATTTCCAGCTCTGGAGTTCATATTCAGCAGGTAAATGGTTCAGCCATATCCAAGCATTCAGCTTTCCCAAGATTCTAATGGTATCTCTTCAGCTTTGGGCTTGTGAAAAAGATTTCTGGTGCACAATCTTCTATCCTGCCTTCTCCTGACTACCATGATCAAAACTACTCAGATCTATGGTATTACTGCACAAGCTTGCCAGACTTTGAATGGTTCCCATTGACTTTTGGAAAAGTATGAAATCCAGACTATTCAGTCTAAGTGTCATAGACCTGTGTCAGCTGATTAAACACCAGACTAACTGATAACTGACACTACTCAGTTTACCATTCCTTCTGTTGCCAGTTGTTCATGGGGATTTGCTTGAATTGCCATATTCAACTAAGCTGCCATTTTTTATTTTGTCATTGTCCAGCTGGCAACAGCTGCTGCTAGAAGCTGTGGGTTAGCAAGATGTACCCAACAGCAATCTGCACTCGTCAGCCTCAGTCATTTTTACTTCTGCATCTGGGAATGTTCTGTGGTATTGCACAATGTGGGAACATTTTTGCTCAGACTCCTTCCTCACTGTAAGAAGACAACATTCACACAAGCAAGTTGAAATGTAACTATCTTTGTCTTGTGGCTGGTGCATGAGTCTCGTCCAGCATTGTCTTGGGATCCAAAGATTGCTCACATGGATAGCATATCCTCTGTAGGTCAGTCTGGGTTGGCTTCAGGTGCCAAAGTCTGTGAGCCCAGCTGTTAAAATGTAACAGGCAAACACTTATGCTAATGGCAGGCTATGGTCAGAAAACCCTTATAAACCAGTGATCCTTTCCAGAGTGCTTATGGAAGTGGATGGTGGTCTCTGCTTCTTCCCCCAATGAAGAGATAGGATGATATCACAGCCTGTTCCACATCCCACAGCAATGCTTCTCTTCCTGAATCTCACTTCCTGCTAGGGATGTTTTGAAGCCCAGTAGGCAATCTGGAGGTTTCTGGCTGGGTGTCAATCAAGAAAATTGAGCAAAATACTAATTTTCTGTATAATTAGAAAACCAATATACCTGTATGACTAGCTAGCATTCCTTCTTGCATTAGGGAAGGCCAGAACATGCCGGGTTGTATTCTAGGAACACATATGCTCCATGGGTAGATAACACAAGGAAACAGACTAACTGAATGCTGATTGTCACACTTTTGGCACCAACTATAGGTTCTTAATAGTTCTTCTCACCAAGCTACTTAACAAGGCTGTTGTTTTTCTCACAGCCTTCTCCTTCCTTCAGGTACTGGAGAATGTTTCTAGTTCATTTTTAAGAGAGTTGAATACTCTCAAATCTCCCCGTGTTGCTCTTATGCAATAGACATGTTCTCCTGTTCTGCCCTTTCAGATGTTTATCTGATGGTCATCATGACTTCAGAGTGCTGAAGGAAATTTAATACTTCCTTGAGGCTTTGTCCTTTGAAAGTTCTTCTTTGGCCCAGAGACAAGAGTGTTCTCCATCCTCCTACTGACCTCAGAGGCCTTTCAGAAACCCTGTACTTCAGCGATTTCAGGGATGTTGACCAGTCCAAGTGTTGTAGTTTATGATACATAGTTGGCAGTAGTCAGAAGTTTCCATTCATTCATTCCAACATCAACCATTTTAGGGTTAGGCAGGTGTGACTTCTAAGACATTGATATCATACAGTATTGCATTCCAGGGAACTGTTGAGGAAAGAGATCACTTAATGACTCTTTACCTGATTTGCATTCTTTTGTGTCATAGTCAAGCCTACCCACTTATATTTCCTGCATTTTGTGGTTTGATAAGACCATGAGCAGTTCCTGTTCATAGTTCTCAGTCTGTACAATGTCCTGAGTCTTCATGAAAGAGTTGGTGACTGTAACCACTTGCCTTTGTCTTTTGCATGTTTCTCTGCTTTGATAATTAGCTAATAAAAATAGAACTAAGGATGCAAATTCTTCAGTCTCTATGGTTCTCAGAAGCTTTAGTGGATATCCAGAACTTCTCAGATCTGAGGTGATAATCAGGATAATCACATAGGTGTGATAGGTTGGACTTGATGTTCTCAAAGTCTTTTCCAACCTAGCTGATTCTGTGATTCTGTGACACTTATCAGTGTCAGCTTGCTCACTGCCAGACAAGCATTGCTCATTTATTGTTGTGGTGCAGTTCTTGATGTCCTGATTGGGAAAGGCTGCCTTATCCTTTCTTGATGATATGGTAATTAATAGCACTAAAAAGTCTACTAGATGTGTATGTCTAGCTAAGTAACTGATTTCTCTTTTTAGTGCATGTATGATTTCAGTTTCTCTCTAGTGCCTCAACAAAAATTTTTTTGAGATTCCCATTGGAACTGATGGAAGCTGGGTCTTTCTCTAATTCAGCTGAGGTCTATTTGATTGCCATTTTACCTGTTACTGCCAGTTAGCTGGTTCTCAGGTTCTCTGGCCATGTGTTTAACATCTTCACAGTAGGTCCTGAGGTCAGAGCAAGCTCTCAGGGTTTCATACAGTCTTGAAAAACCTGACAGACAAAGACTGCATAATCTCTGTGGGCAACCTGTGCCAGTGCTTGAGTGCCCAGTCTGAACACTTCATTTCAAAGGGTGCCTGTTGTCCCTTGTCTTTATGCTGTGCAACCATAAATAACCTGTCTCTGTGTGCTGCTTGCTGACCTCCCCACAGGCACTGCTGCAGCACTGGGGAGCTGCTGGTAGGTTCTCCCAAAGCCATCTCTCCTCCAGGCTGAACAAACCCAGCTCCCCCAGCCTCTCCTCACAGGACAAGTGCTTCAGGCCCCACTGTTTTGGTGGCCTCTGCTGAAGTTGTTCTGTTTTGTCAGTGATTTTTTGTACTGGGGAGTCCCAAACTGAATGCAGTATTCTAGATGCAGTCTAATGAGTGCTGAGTAAAGGGTATTAATCACTTCCGTCAGTCTACTGTTAATTAACTTCAATCTGTAAAACAGCCCAGGCTGTTGTTGGCCCTCTTTGCTGCCAGGGCACACTGTTGGTTCATGTGCAGCTTGCTGCCTGCTGCTGCCAGGAGTTCTTGGAGTTCACAAGCCTGTGTTGTTGCAAGGAGCTCTTCCTTCTGAGATGCAGGATCTTGCATATGTCCCTGTTAAAGTTTTATATTGGCTCATTCCTCCAGCCTTTCTAAGGGCAGTTCTGCTATTCAATGTATCAGCTGGTCCATACCACTCTAACTCCCTCTCCTATCCAATTTGATACTATTCACAAACTTCATTAGCATGTTTTGTTAAGCAGTACAGGTCTCAGGACAGATTCCTGCAATACTCCCATTTTTACTGGCCTGCAGGTGGAGTGCAATCCATTTACCACTGCCTCGGAGCCTACTTGTCCAACCTACTTTTTGTCCATCTAGTTGTCCAAAAAGACAGACCCTAATGTCCTAACTTTGATAAAAGAATATCAAGAAAGACCATGTCAAATGCCTTTCTAAAGTTGAGGTAAATGATATCCGCTACTTTTATATTTTTCACAAACAATTATTTAATCATAGAAGGCAACGAGGTCAGTTAGACATGATTTACACCATGGTGAACCCACTGGAGACTATATGCTGATTGTCACAATCACTCCCTTATTCTTGTGTCCAGTAATTTCTTTCAAGACTACTTGCTCCTTAATTTTCTCAGGGACAGAAGAGAGATTGATTGGCCTGTGGTATCCCAGATTTTTTTTGGATCTTTTTTGAAGATGGGTGTGATATTTGCCTTCAGGCATCTGAAGATCTTGTGATGATATTGATTGCCTTGATGTTTAAAATACAGTAGAAAGCAGACTTGCAAGGGCATGCTAGTAACAGCAAGGGCTGTTACTAACAGTAGAAGTCCTCCTTTTTGCCCTTGACAACCTTGCAAGTTTCAACTGGAGCTGATCTTTGGCTTTCCTGACATCATTCCTAAATGCCTAGGTGGTGTTTTGTAATTTCTTCTTTACGGCCTAAGCACAGGCAGCCTTACTGACCTTAACCAGGAATTTCTGTTGAAATGTAACTTTTCACTCTTATTTTCAGGTGTTTCAAATTATTGTGAAAGATATGCCGAAGGAATGAGACTTGTTCTGAACACCTTTGGGCCAGTTCCAGAATTTTCAGGTGAAACTGTGCAGAAAGTCAATCAGGTAAATACCGAGTTGATAAAAACAGTGACATTCAGAACAAAGAATGTTAGTTTTTATTTTAACATTTGTACTATTTCAGTTTATTGCTGGAGGTATCTATAGTTTGTATTTATTATGTGAATGTGTACTTTAAGGAAAAAGATGTACAGCATGCATGTGAGTCCTTTTTGAAAGCACTTGGACATACATCATGGGAAAGTGACCTTACAGTCACATTACTACTAGTAACATTATTACTAGACAGAGGAGTCAGCTGGTAACAGCTGTGGGTTATTGGCATTAAATCCTCCATGCTATTCCATACCATTTCTCTCCTGTGTCCTCTTATTGTATTATGCTCAGCCTCCTTTCCTACATGAATATTTATCATGTGTCTTCCTCCTACTCCATCTTCCTACACAAACCTGTAGCTTTTTTTCTTCTGGGTGTTCTTTTTATACTTTACAAACCAGAGTTCCAGTTTGTAATGTGGACAAATACACATTTAAGATAAGCATGTGAGCAGTCTGGTAAGGTTCCTTGAATGTTTAAAGATAAAATGTGTTTAAGTGCTATTCTGGATTGGGGTCTAGTTTGTCTATTAACATTTCTAAGCCCACAGTTTCTTCACACTCGCTATGTAGTAATTTTGAATGACCATAGGAATCAACTGAAGTATTGTAATTTCCTAACTCTGCCTTTTCAAAGCTGCCTTTTTTAATGATTCACTAAAGAATATGTTGGGGGTTGAAAATTTCTGATCAGCTGTCAGAGGTTAATTCCAAATACAGAGGCAGTCTGTCTGGAAGATAGCATTTTGTGTTCCTATTTATGTTAATGCAATTTGAAGAAAGAGATTCTTCTATGCTTAAACAACATAGACTGCTTATAATAACAATCAGTAATCAATTTGGCGTTATTCACAATCAGAAGCTTTTAACTGATATGAAACAGTTCGGCTTTCTTTATAGAAGGCTGGATTCCACTTCAACATCTGTTTCTCTGCCTCTTTATTATCTTCAGTGCCAAAGATGGGCTTGAAGGGATCCTCTGTTAATCATTAAACATTTCTTATCTTTCTTCTCCATCACTCCCTCTCATTTTTTTTCTGGAGTGACTGCAGCTTGCCAGTCATTGGTAGCAAGCCCAGGTTTTACCCAGTTTCTCAACACTTGCCTTTTAAGCTTAAGACCTCAGCTACTATTTTGGCAAAGATGACCTTGTGGTCTCTGTCTGCACTCTCAAAACAACTTTTTTTTCTTTGGCACTTCTAGGGCAACTTTGTGCACTTAGAAATACTATTTTCCCCCTAAGTTTACTATGCCCTGTCATTTTTATTATAACTGGTATTCTTAAAACAAAAGGTTTTTAATAAACATGATATCCTTCATTGCATCTATGGCGAACTACACACAGGAATCTGGTTCAGAACACATTTTCAGCAACATGAATTGCCAGGTTGCCTCCTTTCTACTTAATAAAAGATTATCATCAAAGAGACTAGACAATGTGGTGCAAAATGAGGGAAGAGGCTGATGCTTTGTTGTTTCTGTAGTCATCTTCATTGCTACATTCAGAATAGCCTTATCCAAGTGAGAGCATTTTTCTTCCCATACAGGTTGGCTCCTTTCCACTCACTCATGTAAAGAATTAATGACCTGTTTCTTGTGATAGCCTAAATTATAGTTTGTGTAGATGGTGACTTGGTCTGACACAGGGAAATCAGAAAAACAGTGCTGGTGAAAAACTTTTCACTCAGAACGTAAAATTTAATAATCTTAAATTTTCTCTTCCAGGCACTGTCTGAAAAAATTCCAGTTGTTCCAAAAGTCCTGGATGCCAGGAGAAAATGGAGAGATGAATGTCTCACTGGTCTTGCCAAACTGAAAACACAAATGAAATCTGACTGAGGTGCACCTTATCTAACAGGAGAGACCAAATGAAGAGCAGATCTTCATAAAAAAGTGGAAATTTTTGGTCATGCAGAAGAGGAGACTGAATGGGCCACTAATGATATATGCACATGGAGACCAATGAAACATTTGGTCCAAATTTGCCAAATTCATGAATGACTAGAAATAGTTATTAAAAAGCTCAGTTAAAATGTATCAAATTGCTATATAAATGCATTAGATGTGTAAGCGTTAAGTAGCTTTCGCAACATCAATGTTGTGCAATGCCAGAACACAATCATGTTTTAAATAATGCATTTTTCAGCTTGCTTAGGAATTCAGCACTTGAACAATATTTGCTAATGCAGGGATCTGAAATAGGCAAACATCAGCTGTTTGTCACTGGAGAAAATAAGCCCTCCCCCACCAGTCACTGTGACAGTGAGGTTAATTTGTAAAGCGGTGACTGCAGATAGGAGAAGATTGTATTGAGCAAAGCATGAATTCACTGGCCAGTGAGCTGAGACCTCAGCAGCAGTTAAGGGTCACTTCAGCTCATTATCTGCTACTGTTTCACAATGTAGGGGAAAGAACTGCTCCCTTTTTCCATCCCCTTGGCACTTCTGTACCTGTATGGTGATCTAAATGTGAGTAAATAGAATAAAATTCCCCCTTCATCCCCTCCCCTTGGTTCTGTAAGGCTTACCAGAGACCTACTTGGTCTTCAAGACCATGCACTTGATAGCCCATGGCTTTGCTCACTGATGTTTGATGCTGGCTGTTGGCATTGCTGCACATGTGTCTGATTTTATGACTTGTCTGTGAGAAATAAGAGATCTTGATTTGGTAGCTGGTTTGGGAGACAGTATGGTATAGTGCTTCTGTCCAGACTTTCTCCATGGCCTTCCGAATGATCTTGGGAAACCAGTTCACCTCTCTGGTGCTATGTGTTTTATACATTAGCTGAAGGAAGATCTGCTTCTTTAGGACTCAGCTGTAGTGAATGTAACAGCTGTAGCTGAAGGAACCCAGATATCTGAGTTGGAACTGGATGATCTTTAAGGTCCCTTCCAACCCAAGCCATTCGATGATTCCATAGTCTGCTCTTTTGGCCCCCTACAGAGGCAAAGATGCCATGGCTTAGATGTAGCATTTATGCTTCACTGCTGCCTTTTCCTCAGAAGATGCAACATCTCCACATAGAAGAACACAGGATATACCTGGAAGTAGGATCAACATCAGGTGCTGCAGTGGCATGTTTTGGTCCACTGCAAAGTGTTACTATGAACATCTGTACTCTGTAGTTGGGCTTTGATCCAACCTTGGAACCTTGGGGCATTATTGTTAATGCAGACAGTAGGAAGAACTTGAACAGTGCATTCACCCAACCTGCTTGAGTTACGTAGTTCTGAATTTGTGCTAGCTGGTCATATAACTTCACAGTACAGATGCAGAAGTTTTAAGCTGTCATTCTGCTAATTTTCCTGGGTTTTTTATAGAGAATGCAGTACATGAACAAGCTGTTGTTTAGTAAAGCTGTAACTTTACTAGTTACCGTTTTGAGCTTAGCAGAAATGTCTGCATAAATATACTAAAACCACTTATTTGTGCTTAGGTCACAGTAAAAGAGACGTAAGATAATTTGTATTGTTTGATACAAGTGGTGGGCCAAGAACACATCTCTGGATGTAAAACATAGGATGGGAGGCATAGCGTAGAGGTTATCCTGGGCTTCTTTATAATCAGTGGAGAGAACAGGAAATTTGTAAGCTCAAATTATGTTATCCTAATATAGACTTAAATTTGTCCAGTTTCTTCTCTTGTGTTTTTATTGCCACAGTGACTGGCTCAACCTGCATTTAGATATCTGGAGAGGTCAGTCCTCACTCCTGAAGCCTTACTAAGCAATAGTAAATTAATTATGAGGTTGATTTCCTCATTTTGTGTATGGTTTTGCATTTCAGACAAGGCTGAAGAAGGTTCTGATTACTTTCAAGATTTGACCTGTTTTTCTTGTGGGCATATGATATTGTCATAACTAATTAGCTTGCAGTGCTTCTGTTTACTCTGAGATTTTTTAAAACTTGATCACGTAATGAAACACTTGCTGCTGTCTTTATTATTTGTGTATTAATAAAATATTTTAATGAGGAAGGTATTAACTTGTGTGCCCCAGTGTGATTGATGCTTTAGAGACAGAGCACTTCTGTACAGTGTGCAGCTGCTCCACAGGGTTACAGCAGATCTCGCCTTGGAGCATCAGTTCCCACAGAGATTTACAGCTACAAGTTGAGGAGGGAGGGAGGTTCTTGACAAAAAGTGTATTTTAGCTGACGTTTGTGTAGGAGTTCCCAGCCTCCAGGAGACACATTTTGCCCCATGAGGATTAGTCAGGCAGAGGCACAGGTTGTCCACAGAGGTGGTGTAGTCTCTGAACCTGGAGGTTTTCAACTCCTGACTGGATGAAGCCCTGAGAAGCCTGGCCTGACCTCAGAGCTGACTTGCTGGGAGCAGGAGGTTACAGCAGAGACCTCCTAAGCTCCCACCTGGCTTGCTTTTCCTGATTCCAAGTTTTGTTCATTTCTGCATAATTTTGAGTCAGAAATGTGTCTGTGCTCCAGACACGATCAAATATTTATTTTGTTTGATTGTCATCAGAATAAGCAGTAATTAAATGTTCAAAAAACTATTTTATGGTAAACTATGAGATATTTTGGAATAATTTATCTTGTGGCTTCTTTCTTACACAACTGCATATTTTAAAATCCTGTATTTTTTTATTCAGGTTACACCTACAGAATTTTCTAAGGCCCTGTCTTTGTTGCAGTGTTTTTCTCTGTTTCAGCAATTTGATATTTTTTGTTCTCCTTATTGCACATATTTTACTGTAAGTTACTGCTGCTTATTGGAAGCAGTGTCCAATGTGTTCATACCAAAGCCTTTGAATTAATACCAATAAAAATAAACCATCTATTATGTGTGATGTAGGAAGAAGGAGAGATGCAGGGAAATATTCACCTGCTTCACTGAGGGAAGTCCAATACCCCTGTTTCCTAAATCTCTGAGTGTAATGGGAGTAGTTTGCAGCTTGCAAAGCAGCTGTATTAATTTACTCTCCCTATTCTGTAGTTGTTTCCCTATTCTTCTGTTAAGTCATGGTAATAGTTTGAAAGTTAAAATGTGAGCATTTTTCTGATTGCACTAGTGTCTAATTGGAATGGTATTAAACTGTGTTATCATGCTGTCTGTACTATCTTGTAGGCAAAGAGTGAATTGTGCTTCATTAGGGTAGCAGAAGTGCTTGTGGTGCTTGTAAAGAAACAGAAAATAATCACTTTGAGACAAAAAAGTGTCATTGTGAGTCTTGGTTTCTCTAAAGATGAGATCTGCTGCCAGTGCCTGTACAGTTTCATGTTAGGATTGCATTGCCATAGTATGGAGTTACAAAAAGGTGTTTGAGAATCTGTAACTGTGGTACCCTTGCAGGGATGGAGATAGGGAGGACAGGAGCTCTCCATGAGAAGAGGAGCCCAGCAGATGTGAATTCTGCTTTCAGTAGCCTACCAGGCCCAAAGGGAGTGTTTCACAAATTCATTTAGGTCTAGTTAGAGTAAACAAGTTTAAATGAATATGTTTGCTCTAGCTGCCTGCTGATCTGCTTTGTTCCCTCAAGCTTCGGTGTGAGTGTGTGTGTGCATGCACGTGTGGGTGCTATTGCAGAGTGGAAAGACAAAAACTGACCCCAGGGGAAAACCCACATTTGATTTGGTAGGGCTTTGTATGTACCAAGCCAACAGAAAAGGATTTTTTTCTGTTCTTTTCTGTGATTTCAGAAACAGAAAGGAGTTCCTCCCTTCACCATGTTATTCAGAGTTAAGCAGGGGTGCAGCTTAGAGCACATCACTTACAAGGAGTTACCCATAGACTGGTATCTGTTACAGTTAATTTTTCAGGTAGAACCTTCTTCTCTGGAAAGGCTACACAAACCTCTTCTTCTGTTATAAATGGGAGGTCATAAGAAACTAGCAGTGTTCTAGTTTTCTACAGAACAGTATAACTTATTTTCTTAACATACTCAAAGAAATGCTCCGGGGGTTGTGTATCCCTCAGCATTTTCCCTTCTCTCTCTGTTGATCTTTTTCTCTTTAGCAAGGATGGATTGCTCTTCACCAAACATTTAAATGGAGAGATGCTTGGAATAAAACAGCACTTAGTGTGCATGAGATTTCTTCTTGAACCTGGGTGTGAAGTGGAGATTTTAATGCATGGCTTGGTAGACTTCTCCCAGGTACTTGGATTTCACATCTGTTTTCACAAGAAGTAGAGATGTGTAAGATGCAGAATCATCCAGAAACTTGTTTCCTTTTATCTTTGAGTAGAATATAGTCTAACAGGAAGAAGTTAAAGACTCCATAGTTTCACATGGATACTGGAAAGCTTTGTGCTGAACTTAATTTCTTTAAGAGTCTATACAATAAGAGCTGTAAGTTGGGTGTTTGATCTGTTTAGCATAAGCCTAGATGATGACACTGGTGTAGTTTTAACAGACCGCCCAAGGCCTCCAATACCTCTGTGTCATCACAATGGAGATGTTTTCTGATAGAAACATTAAAAAGGCTCTGTAATTTAAAACATTGTGAAAACCTTCCTTCCCATTAGCAATGTGTTTAAACTTTAACATCAGGTCTTGCACTAATTTTTCTGATACCATAACAGTACCTACTTTCCACATCAAGCCATGGTTGCTTGTTCTTGGTCTGCTTAAACAGGTAATGCTCCTAAGGAATACAATGGAGGCATTTTTTGGCGGCCCAAGGAGAAAGTGATGAGGCTGGAAAATCCTCACTGTGACTCTGATACTACTGAAAAAATTAGGTTGTTGTTTATGAATCAGCTTTACTCCAGACTGTGTTGATGTGGAGCTTGTTTGGTTTTTTTTTTAGAGCCCTACTTAATGGGGTGAAATCTGCTTACTAAGTCCTTAGGAGCAATATAGAAAGTATTTCTGTGCAGTTAACATACTTCTGGAATTGGCAATATAACACAAGGACAGCACTCACAGAAGTGCGCAGTTTTGCACATTCCAGAGCACCTTGGAACCACAAAACCAGATTTTCTGATACTACTCAGCAATGCCATCTCAAAGCCATGCAGTAATGGAAAAATGTAATTGTGCCATTTCAAACACATGGGCTAGTGGGGACAGCAAGTTGCATAGCCAGGTGATTTCATGGAATGAGCAGTGCCTGTTGTCCATGTTGTACTGACGTTTATGGAGTAGCATGAAGTCACATTTTGTACTACTACAAACCAGAAAGGTTTCCATTTTCTTTTGATTTTCCTTCTTTAGAAAGAAAAGTTAACTACAAACATCATCTCCCCTCTATCAATATCTGTATCAGTGCATAGTAAAGGGTAATTACAGAAGTCTGAATATAGCTTCAATTGCTGAAAGAGACATATTACTCCAGTGTGTTGTTTACGAAACAAAAGCTATTAAAAATAAGGATACGACAGCAGAGAAAAATAGAAAATACAATTTTTCTTAGCAAGATGCAGGTATTATTTATATTACTGCAAATAAAATTAGATATAATTAAGTAGTAAAAACAAATCTTATGTTTTAATCTGATCTTCGTGTCCTAGTAGTTTTATTAGGAAAACTAGTAGATAAAGAATAATGCAAACATATTTAATCATCAGTAAAAGTGAGGTAGGTGCATGTTGGTTGCACTATGTGAACTGTGCTTACTGCATCTGAATAGAGCTTTTGGTTTCAAGTCTCTTCTTAGAAAAATTACAGTCCAGACTCCTCTGGAGTGTGCTGCCATAAAACTTGCCATGACAACTGTCCAGACAGTGGCCACTGACTGCAGCCTCAGGTAGTTACTGCCATGTCCACCCTGTTGGCAGCCCTGTCCCTATACCTATGAAGAGCAAAAGAAAGTGTAATTTCCAGCTGCTACCTCTCCTGTAAGCTGCAAGTTAGTTTCCTGAATGTTGCCAAAAGGACTTTGCTCCAACACCCTGCTGCTGGCCGTGCTGGTGCAGGTCAGTAAACAGGGAATGTGGATAGCCTTGCCCAGAGTCCTGGGGTTTGTTCCATTCCTTAGGCCAGATCAGTCTGTGCTGGCCTCCAGCGTGGCTTGCTGCCCTGTTTCTGTAGCAAAGGGGTTTTGGCTGTACTGCCTGAATAGGCTGGTCTGCCCAGCTCGCAGGAAGCCAGCCACAGCCCGCTGCAGAGCTGGAAATGGATGTTAACAGCTCATCCTCATTCACCCATTTTCCAGGCTAACAAACTTGGTCTATTCACCTATAAAATCAAAATTTTCCTTCCAAAATAGTTTACCTGTGATAGCCGACACCCATCTGCCCTGGCTGGTCTGAGCTCTTTTCAGTGATCCCTGCTGCAGCTTTTCTCATTCTCCCTAATGTGGGTTACCACCAGCTGCCATCCACCGGATGGCATTACTTCAGTCTGAGGAAAGCTGGAGAACTTTCCATGAGGTAAATATTCATCTGTCAGCAGCATGGGGCTCTTTTGCCAAGATGTGTGTAGTTGCAGGACCTTCCTCTGATGATTGTGTCAAAGGTTCTGAAATTTGTGTTAAAAGGTAGAGGTGATCACCACTGGATGCTAGAGACTACAAGAAGGGTTTGAACATGGCCAAGCTCATGATTTATGAGTAGTATAAAAACCAGATAATTTGGAAGCTGCCTAATTAAGGCAATTTTGAGAGACTTCTAGAACACATGATCACCTTGTTTATAGCAGGAAAGCACGAAGACCAGAATAAATCTCAGCTACCATGGGAAGACAGGTTTGTTTAGCATTAAGATCACAGCTGTCCCTTACTTTTGGCAATGTTCACTGAGCTTATTTTCAGTAGTAGCACTGGAACAGTGTTATTTTGGTTGCTTCTCATCCTTTTAGTGTGCATTTCCTCAAGAAATTTCTCAGAGGGAAGCAAAACCTTGTATTTTCCAGTCCTTATTTTTAAATATATGATCCTTTGCATGACTTCCAAGCTCATGCAGCCATATGGTTATATTCTGCACTTTGTTGTACTTTTTCCTTTTTTTTAGCTTCTCTTTGAACTGTCCATTCACCATCCATCTCCCTTTCCACATTAGCTTCTTCTTATGACCCTTTATTACTGATGTTTCTCAGCTGCTCAGAGGATCATCCTTAATTTCAAAGCTACAAATGGGAATTAATTGCTATCCAGATGTTCTACCTACCTCCCACTCCAGCCTCTACAAGCAAACTCTTTGTGGTGACTACTGATTATTTTCACTCAATAGATGGGATCCAAACTCTGAATCTGGCCATCTGGACCATGCTTCATCATGGCTGGTTTCCTAAGGGCCTGTTTTGGTCATTCCCCTGCAGCACATTGCAGATCCCCAGGCACATCCCAGCTGCCCATTGGCAGCACCTCCTCTGACTCACATTCCTCCCAGGACAGTGCTGTGTGCTGCAGGTGCAGGAGTGCCAAACGCAGCCTTTTCCTAATCCTCTCTGTTGACAGCAATGTTTGACTTCTCCAATTTAATCTCATGATAGGTGCCAAGATGAAGGTGCTCCCTATTTTATGTCTGACTCAGTATTTATCTGTCAACTTAGTACCTGCTGAGATCACTGGTGATCAACTGCTCTGTGAGCCTTAAATCGAAGGTTTTGGCAAAAGGCCTTTTTAGACCACAGGGATTTTATATTTAGATCTGAAAGGCACAGGGCAGTAGAAGCAAGACCCTTGTGGTCAATACAGTCCCTGTAATATGGAACATTATATTCCATTTTTAGCCTCACAGGGCAGCTCTTTGAACCCCTGGCTCCTGCCTGTTGCCTTTTCAACTCCTTGCATCCTCCCTGAGAAGCAGAAACCCCACATAGGTGATGTGTATTGGATGTACCAGTACTCACTGATGTAGCTTTTCTGAGCTCTCATTCCCTCCAGCTGTCACTTCATAGTCTTTCTTTATGTTCCCCAGCAATGGGGATACATTTTTACTGGTTTCCAGGCCTCTTTGGCAAATACTGTCCTTCCAGTCATGGTTTTCTCAAGGAGATCTTACTATTACTGTTAACTTGAACTATTATTTTCAGGTGTTTTTTAACGGTATACCCAACAATTTTACCTGGAGAAAGCTCTTTTGGCAAATCTCTGACAGCTCTTCCTCTTTTTTTAATTCCTTTTGTGAGTAAATTATGAAATGCCTAATACATGCTTCTACTTTTGTGAATCTTTTCTTGGTTTGGAATGGAACCAGCTACAGTTCACACAATCCCACCCTTGGCTAAAATCCCCAGTTTACATACCTGAGAAAACCACAGTAACTGGGTGGAGAAGGTATAGTCTCCACAATTAAAAAGCAAGCTGACTTAATGAAGGCAAATTTATTAGGGAGAATTTTATGACAGTAAACTCTCACCTTTGGCAATAATCTAATATGCAGCACAATAGATGGCACAGGGCTGAACAACACCCTGAGCACAGCCCAGAGGGAGGCTGCACTGGGGGAAACCTCAGATCTCTGTCAGCATCTCCCTTCACTGCCCAGGAAGATGGGCAGTGGTCCTGGCCCTCTCTGTTTCTTTCTTTCTGCTTTGTGCCTTGTCCTAGCAGTCTTTTTTTTTTTTTTTTATTTGTGTATTTTTACAGTTCCTGCCCCACTCCCCTGTATTTTAATTTTTGTTAATCCATGCCTGCTTGGAGGTCCCTTATGGTCTCCCTCATTTTCCAGTTGCCCACTTAATGCTCAACTGCATTTTTGCACTCCCATTTTTTACTCGGTGGAGGCCAGCAGTGCTCTAGGTCATGTACTCTCCCAGGGGAAGATGATTAGAGATAGCAGAGGGAACAGATGCAAGAGCTACACAGGAGCCTGATCTGAGGGTGGCACCTTGGCAGAGGTCACTTACACAAGCCATGTTCTCTGCCCTGAGCATGGCAAATTAAAAAATCTTGACTGGGATCCGATCCCCTGTCAGCCCAAGACAGCAAATAGGCCAAGCAGATTTACCACCTGCTGCTCAGACTCCCACATCTCCTCCTTCTGATGCCCATGATTTTGGCTGACAGCTATTTTAACTGGTCTTTGCTTGGTCTTCAGCTTTGTTCCTTTTTGTACACATGGAGACTGTTTTCACATACTTATCTACTGTTCTTGGGCTCACTGCTAATGAAATAGATTAAAAAACACCTTTCAAGGTTTTACAAGGTTGCATGAAGCTCATCCTAGCTGAAAATACAAATATCAAGAGAGTTTGATCCACAGCTTAGATTTTTTTAAAAAGTCTTCCTAAGTGTAAGTTAAGCAACTAAACAAGTTATTTAGAGCAGTTGCAGAAGTCTTTGAGTTCTTTTAGGAAGAGACTGATACACATCTCTTGGAGATGATGCAGATATAGTTAGTACAAATCAGAGATCCTTGATCCCTATAAACATGCAAATTAGAAACAATTAAAATATACCACATGGCCTAATGCTTAATATAAGCATACACCCAACGCTCATGCAGGCACAAATTAGTTTATCTAAAGAGACCAAGGAAGATGAAGTAAAGGGTGGGGTGACACTTGATCACAGTAAGTAAAGTCTAGCTCTGAGAAGGTGGTTTCCAAAGGGCTATTTTGGGAGCATTTTAGGTCATTGTACAAAGAAAAAAAACCCCAAACCCACAAAAAAATCCAACCCCAAACTTACTGTAAACAACAAGACAAATATTCAAGGAAGCAATCCCAGATGAAGTGGTGGTGGGCATTGCAGAAACACGGTAAAGCTACACAAACAATACATAATAGAATAATTTCCAGCAGGGTATGAGCAAGCCAGGGCTTCTGGGACATCCCCATTGCACAAAGTAATGAAGAAATCACAAGAGCATATACTCATAACTTTTACAAAGGGGAAGTTGTGAAGGAAATAGGAAATAAAGTCAAGACACAGGGGTGTTGAAACAACTGGGGAAGGAGGAATCACTGTCAACACTGAGGCTGTGTCAGATGAGAGAACAGAAGAGGGAAACAGGACATAGATGTGAAACTAGTGGGGAAAGGCTGCTGGGACGTTAGAAAAAAAATATCTACAAAACCAGGAGAGTGCAAATAGCTAGCAACTGGCAGGTTTTACTGCTCTTTCCTGAATTTATAGAAAGTCACCTCAAGGCTTCCTTACTGATATGATAGGAGTCAGTATTGGAAGCAACCTTGGTGACAGCTGCTGTCAGTGGATTCACATCTCTTTAAAGGCAGCAGTGAGCAAGGAGGAGCCAGTCAACCCCAACAGCTGGGCAGGGAGCTGGGGATGACATGCGCTGGTTGTGCTCATTCCTTGCAAGAAGCATCTGCTTGAGGAGGCAGCACTTCACAGGGCAAATGATGTCATACCAACACTCAAACGACAACACTGTCATAAAATAAAATGAAGGTTTCAACAAGATTTCAGTTTTTCAAGAATTAGCAAACCTTCAGGCCATTGTCTGAAATAAGTGCTAAGGGCAGCCAAAGAGTTGTGGAGCTCCTGTGCTTCTCATTTCCATGAGCAGCAATCTGGCATTCAGGGACTGGGAGAGATATTCCCCTGGAAGATCTGAATGGTATTCCTTGGTCACTGCATGTAAGATAATGCCTTAGGTTTTAACTTTTTTATTTTTCAAATCCTATACTGCTAGTGTAACTCTGAACTTTCCTGTAGCTTGTTAAGTGCTGTTCTCTATGCTAAGATAGACATAACGAAACCTCTACCTTGCTCTCCAAGGATACCCAGACCAAGAAATGTAAACCATCATCTTGGGGAGAGGGGGGCAAGCTTGGGGAAATTCCATCATTGGCTGGGCTCTGGTTGGTGAATTGATGCTGATATAAAAGTGTGAAGCTCTCGTGACCTGTCATCCATTTTGGGATGCACTGAGGCAGGACCCTCTGGAGCCCAGAGTGTACATCTGAAGGCCTTTCAAATAAATACCACCTTTTTTCCTTTATTCCTGTCTGGTCTCTGTTTCTAGGTAGCCATTTAAGGCATCAAAGACAGTATAAATAGCAGATATATTTAAATTAGTGACAACACTGTCCATCATCCTCCAAACATCAGTCCTTCCACTTGAGATTTACAGCCTCTCATCTCCAGTGTCTTCATCTAAGGCAAAGGGCAAAATGTTGTCATGCAGGAATTAATAAATAACAGATAGGTGCAGGAGGTGGACTCTGCACCACTAACTCCTCCATGGATGATGACAAATGGAGGTGTGCTCAGCCACCCGTGTTGGACAGACACTGGTACATGGAACCATTCTCTGAACCTCTCTTTGGTGTCCAAATGCAAATGTCTCCAATCCTGTGTGCGATGGGTCCATATGTGTCATTCCAGGGAGTGAGAATGGCTACAGCTGGTAAAAGTCTGGGTAGATTAAAGATGTAAATTTGAAATAAACAAGCAGATGAAAAGGATTGGTTGTAAAAGAAAGTGAGTATGCTGTGAGATAAAGGTACATAATGGGCTGCAGCTGAAAAGATTGTAGTAGTGATATATAAAGAATGTCCTGAATTAATCACTTCCTTTATGTAAGTATTTATGTTTTGCAAATCATTATCACTTAGCAACCTACAGTGTCATTTTTACTTTTTACAGACTTAAACTGTTTCCTGGGGGTATTATCTCTGTCTGGCTCAGCAAAATTAAAACAGTATCTCACTTAACACTGTCTATAAGTAGATGGGAATAGTTGGCTCCAGATGTGTTATGAATTGTGCTTAGAGAATTAACATGGTTTAGATCACAGAAAGTGGGGCATATTTGCTGTTCAACACTTTCTTGTAGAGCACTAATCTGTGTTTAGCTTTATGGATCTTATCAAATGCTTGTTCAAGACAAGTCACAACTCCTGCCAAGAATATTTAATGCCACGTTTGAGGCAATGAAATGTAAACCAGAAAGAGACCTGGCAGGATTGCTGGATTCCCCCTCGGTACTGAGACACCCCTCCTACCAGGGAACCCTGCCGGACCCCAGCCACAGGCACTCACTGCAGAGAAACATCACAGCAAGGTTTGTCCAAGGACTCCTGAAAAATCTTTCCGGAAGGGGATTCTCCACCCTCTCCCCACACTCCACGCCTTGTACATCTTGGAAATGTTCCCTAGCAGGTTGTCAAAGCACTCTTTGTTGCAGAAGGAAAATTGATTTCTTCATGTCTTTGTCTACACAGATAATATAAAACAATCATCTCCTCAAGAAGGCTTTATGTGTTAGAGGATTGTTTCCACTTCTATTCCTAATATTCTTTCCTTGGACTAAATGAGTCATGTTTTTCATTTGAATCCCTTGGTGTATAATTCTCTTGATTCTCGTGCTCCTTGAATGCTTCTCACTTTGTCCAGGTTGAAAAGCACCATGTCCAGACCAGAACTCCACACTCCAGTTAATCCATTGAAAGATCTTTAGCCTCTATTAAATCACATCATATCAATGCTCACTTCTTTTTTAAGAGGACTGAAGGTAATGCTTGTCTTCTCCCAGTCCTCAGACCAGTTTGCTGCCATGCCGGGGTGGCCCACACCAAGCTCAGTGGTGATCAAATTCTGGCATGCTCAGACCTCCCACATTGGTCTGCCTGCACCTCTTGCCCTTCCTTCTGCATGCTGTTATTTTCACCCCTGTCTAGATGAGCAAAGAGTGAATCAGTAGAGGACATAGGAGAACCATGACGAGTGGCTTTGTCCTTCTCTTCCTCCCTGAAATCTGCTGCCCAGCACTTGTGGCTGGCAGGGAGGGAGGACTGGGCTGGGCTGTGAGTCATCCTCCACTCCCTGCTCTCTTCCTAAGCCAGGAGCTGCATGCTCCCTGCCAGTTGCAAGATATGGCCAAGGCCCTGGCCCCATGTTTGTAGGGAAAAAAACTTTCCCTCGCTGTGCATATCCACTGCTGTGGCACAAACATGGCACAAACATTTAGAGCAGCGCTCTCTTCCCTTTGCTCTGGTGGATGAGCTCTGCACTTCTCTGTGTCACTGCTGGCAGCAGATGCCTGCTGCTGTCCTGCTGCACAGCCCAAGCGATGGCCTCACCATAAAGAATGTCAGCACTAAAAATGGGTCCAAAAGTCTGAAGAAACCCAACAGTTGTCCCATGACATCTTAACACCAGATGGAGAGCGAGATGTTTCAGGCCCACAATGCAGGTGTTTGCAGTTCCTGAGGTGATTGATAGCAAGACAAGTTCAAACACTTGAACAATAGCTGCATTAATGCCAGAGGTACAGATCTGAAGGGAGAGATGAACTGAAGGGTTAAACATTAGATAGCTTCTGAGTGTTAAAAATAACATGTCTATGGCCATAGCCTTCCACTGGGAGTTCCCTTGAACACCTGAGCCACTCAAACACACAAGATACCCACAGAGATGTCCTCCATGGGTGCCCGTACACACTCCAGCTGTGGTGGGGCAGGACAGACCCTGCCTGGGCTGTGCTGGAGGAGCTGTGCGATGGGAAAGTGGATGCACTCACCTGGCACTGCTCCAGTACTACCAGCATCTGACAGTCAGAGGTCTGGGGTAAAAATCAAACAAACTTTAATTTTCAAGAACACTTTCTATTTGTTGTTAATAGTTTGGGAGGGTTTTTAAAATTAGTTCTTCATATTAGAGCATTTGGCTACTTTAATATTACTTTTTATTTTCACTTTGCACAATCTGCAGGATTAAAAATGCACTGTGGGAGCTGCTTTCGATTTGATGTCTTCTGCTTGCCTGTGGTGTTTGCAGAGATCTTCACACTCTCAAGGTGACACAAGCAGCCCTGACTTTTCAAAGAGGTAACCTACCATCAGCCAGCACCTGTAAAATCCTGCTAACCTATGACCAGCATTGCAGCACTGAGTCTGCAGCTTTGCTTGGTATTTGTAAACAATTTTTAAGATAGTTCTAAATGAAGGTACTGAGGAAGAAATGCAAGAAGTGTAGGATAGCACGCTGCAGCAGTATTTTCTGGTTATGTCTTTCCTGTGCAAAACTTAAGCCCTCCTCATGTATGAAGGGGAGATGAGACCCCTGCTCAGCATCTCTGAGTGAGGGGAGGCTTTTCTCACCTGCCCTCCATTCCAGGAAGAGGTGGTCCTCCTCCCCTGCTCACTGGCGCTGTGGGGACCCACCAGAGCAGCAGGTAGCAAAGCTGCCCCAGCTCTAATTAGGCCAGTGTGGGGCCATTACTCATCCACTCACCACATGCCTCACTGCCTGTGCCCAGAGCAGACGGGTTCCACTGCCTTTTTGTAACTCTCTTGGATGGCTGGCTGCTGCTGGGGGCAGCCACCACTCCCACTGCCACCACCCAGCACCCCAGCAGGGACCTTGTGCTCTGGGTGACGTTGAAGCCTGCCATGAAGAGGCAGAGGTGCCTGTGAGCCAGGTGAAGGAGGACCTGCTGCAACAGTGCCAGCCCTGAGCTGAAAAGCCCACCTGGGGCAAAACCCCTGGTCCTGGCTGGTAGGGCTAACCCTCTCCTCCCACTCTCCCAGCTGGAAGTGCACTGTTGGGATAGAGGATCACCATCAAATTTTGTGTCAAAAGACATGTGAGGCTCACCTCCCAACCAGCCCCATCTCAAGCCAACAGTCCTGATGGATTTTAACAAGCATGAAGGATTGTTTTTTTCTAATCCTGTGTGTGCAACCATCAGGCAAGTTTTTATCTTGACTTAACCTACAGGTAGAACGACTCTGGTCATATTGCCAGCATATTTCAGGGGTTTATGTCCACACCCCTGTGGTGTGTGCACTCCGATATCCCTCAGGTCATCTTTCATCACTGGTTACGCTTCAAGTCTCTGCAATCAGACACGGTTATCTGAGCAACAGGGAGAAATATTTACCAAAATGAAATTTAGATGGGGAAAATGGGGAACAAAGAATAAAGAGAAAAGAAAAGCTGAAAACTCAATGTTGTTTTAAAATTGCACTGATGTTTGTTAGAAAATGAATTGGTTTCACTTTTGCACATCGGCAGTTCTATACAGGGAGATTTATCTCATGCAATATATTCTTTGTCTTTGTTTGCATGGTAATTTGATTTTTGAGATATCTGGGTTTTTTCTTTCCCACACATTTAGCTCCTGCTAATGCTGAGAGAGGTTGTTGGTGAAGACCTCAAGAGAACCTGGATTGTAATGAGCCAGGGATGTTGAAAGTCCAGTCCTGGAGAGTTTCTACATTTTTACTGTTCTTCTGTATATCTATTAAGTTTTTTCCCAGAGTTTTCTCTTAAGGCATGCTGTCTCGGCTATGATCAACAGGGGATGCTGAGATCTGGGTACAGATTGCTGACCAGAGGTGTTGCAGCACCTGTGTGCAGGTGACCAATCCAAGTACCATTCACCTGTCAAAGCAACCCATTGACTGAGGAACATCCCTTCCTTGGTGTCCTTCAGTCCTTGTATGAGAGAACAAGGCCTTGGACACTCCTGTGGCCATGACTTTGGGCAGAGCAGCTCACTGACCCTTTGTTCTTCTACCAATCTTTGAGGATGGCTGGCAATGCCATTTGTCCCCCTGGTGTCCTGGTGGGAGGCTCTAGAGAAGATGATAAAAACAACAGCTTAGTAGACCGTCACCATCTATCACCATCTCTGCATGTGAGGATCATTGTACCTGGCAGGGAAATCAGGTGGGATAAACCCCACTGTGGTCTCCTGCAGCACACAGCTCTGGGCAGGACAGACAGCAGCAGAATTTATAATCACATTTTGCTTGTAACTTGGAAACAAAGAAAAGGAATTGTGATAAAACCTGAGTGGTCTTGTGGCAAAGGTGCCCTTAAGCCTGTCTCCTTGTCCTGTGCTGACAGCTGCTTGACGTTAGGGCACTCAGGTTGCTTCCTCCATGCTCCAAACCAGAAATTTCTGTCTTCTGATGGCAGATTTAGCTGGTTAATGACCATCAGCTTCTTTAAGTTCCAGAAATGGAAAGCTGCATCAAAACTCAGTGTTGTTACTACAGGTACTGTCCACAGCCCTGTGGGATTCAAATAGGATTTCTGCTCTTTGCAGTTGTTCATCTGGATCTTCTGGACACACCCTGACTTGTGACTGCCATCTCAGCATTTAATTAAAGGGTTAATGGGCACCTCCTCCCACTTCTTGCTCAATATGATTGTAATGGCAGCCTGGACCCCTCAGGGAGGGAGAGCAGGAATGGGTCTCCTCTGAGATCTCCTTTACAACACTAAAATGTATTCCCATATCATGCTGTTGCCTTGTGAATATCTGATGTCATGTGGGTTACAGAGACATCTTTGTGGACATGAAGAGTGACAAAATATACTACTTACTGTGTTCCAAATGCCATGCATTGCGGACTTGAGAAAGTATCTTAGGCAGCATGAATTTTGCCCTTAAGCGCTAAGTAATGTGGGAAGTACTACTTAAAATTACTATCCCATACTTGATAGGATTTGTTTTCTTCAGTAAGTTCCTTTGCTCCCTCCTCAGTATGCATATGTCTGATGTGTGCCATTATTCTTTCAACTGGTGCAAACTTTCCACTGGGCCCTCAGGGATCAGGGTGCTCTGTACTAGGGTTTTAGTCTGGGAGATTGTGACCTGCAGAAGAGCTGTGGATGAGAACTCGGATTGCTCCACAGCAGTCTGGAAGCTGAGTGGCACCACCAGCCCTCAGCCAGCCAATGCCAAGGTGAAAGCATCACCCTGACTTTGCTAAGGGGAAGAGCTCAGATCAAGGTCACACGTAAGTAGTTCATGTAAACTTTTCTTTCTCAAGACTCCTTCCTGCCTTATGTCACAGGGTCCCCTAAGGAAAAGTCCAAGGGAACACTTGTTCTCTGGGGATAGGCTGGGAAACTGAGCAGGGAAGCCAAGCGGATGTGTGATTTCCCAACAGGGTTTGGGATACCCCTGTATTGCCAATGGGGTTGATGCATGGGAGGTGATATGTGTCACAACAAAGCCACAAAGGCATGTGAAAAAAAAGCTAGTCTGATTCCCTCTCTGAGCTCTAATACATGTTGATGAGATGGACTCAGAGGTCCAGTGTTTAGCACAGGGAGGATCTGAATGCCCTCAAAGATGGGGGAAATTCTGACATTTCTGAGCTTGGGCTTTATTTGAATTGTAGCCACTTCAGTAAGGCTGAAATATTTTTTTTTTTAAATAGAAGGAAAATAGAATAGGCTCCTTGAGGGAATAGCAGAAGTGGAAGGGTAGGTTTTGGCACGGTTTGACAGAGCCACATTCTAGATAGCAAACCATCAAGATGAGAAAGTGCTTTCTGCTCCTACATCGCTTGTGGCATGGTCCATGGCACAGGCTTTGGAGGCAGAGATTTCATCCTTTTGCTGACCCAGCAACTGCCTGTGTCAGGCAAGGCTCTGCACCCCAAAAGAAGGCAGAGTCTCTCCTCAAGCAGCTGCATCAGCCAGGTCCCAGGCTGCTGGTTAAGGGTGGTCCTGGTAGGAAATGGGCCATGCTGGGAAACATCACAGAAGCACCTGACAACCCAAACCCCTCTGGATATCTGTGCCTTGCAGCTCTCCTGCCTGCTTACATTTGGGATGTGGATTTTCCATGCAAAATTCACCTCTCCTTTAAACAGGGAAAGAGCAGCTATTTAGCTCTGCCTTGTACTCTGGTTTTGCTAATTTACTATTACTCTTGTTTTATAGGTAGACAATGACTTTTATTTTCTCATTGGTATGGTTATTTCATGGCTGAAGAAAGAACAGAATTGTATATGAAGTACCAGATAAAGAAGGAGCCCCTCATGCTCAAGGTCCTGATGATGTAAAACTTACTCTGAAAACTCCTCTGCTCACATAAAATACTTGAGGCTTTAACAAAAAAGTCTCAGGTTTCCCTTTTTAAAATTCAGAGTCTCTTAAACCAAGAAAAATGCATCCATGGGAAGGGAGTGCCAGTAATAACAGGCCTGCTCTCACATCCACTGGAAAAAGAGAAACAAGCAGCAGTTTCCCCTGAGGGAAGAGGGATTCTGGAAGTTAAACAGAAATGTTTATGGTTGTGAAGAGTTAAAAGGCTTCATAGGCACCCTGCTTCCCTCTCATATCCTGAGCACCTCAGGGCAATGCATCAGCCCTGCAGCACAGGGAAAGAGCCCAGAAAAGGGCTTGGTTTCAGCAGCCCCATCTTCTGCAGAGAGACTGAGGAAACACCAGAACAGGGATGTGGCTAAGTGTCAGCAGATCTTGACCTCCAAAATTCCCAGTGGGGACTATTTACATATTCTTTTTCTGCAGGAGACCACTGGTTTCTCAATAGCTGAAGCCTTTGCCTGCCTAGGTTGAAACTACTGTTAGAGGATTATCTTTGTTAGATTTAAGGCAACTCATATAAAAAAGGAAGCAGTCCAAGTTAGATGTGAATCATCCTTCACACACTGATCAACCTTCCTGTTCTCATTTATGCATTTGAATAATTTTGTTAAGCTTGCATTTAAAACCTTTCTATAATGTGGCTTTTGGCTTGGCACAAAATAGAAATAATTATCCTGCTCTATTAACATCTATATTCTGTGAGTACTCCTCCTGCAAATGTGCCATGTAATCTACACAGGCATTGATCCTAAATTAAAAGGTAGCATCAAAATCTGAGTCACTTCTTCTACACATTATTAAGTGTCCATTTTGGTTCTGCTGTTGAATTGCCAATCCCATTTCATACCTGCTCAGCCTTTTTTTCTAGTCTTTGTATCCTCCTGGCAGAAGACCACATAGATAACCAGAGCACAGTATATCTTTGTGTCTGCCTTTCACTTGGCTTTCATATGGATTTTGTCTCATGTTTTATGTCAGGAGCACTTTGGTGGTTACATTCAGTTGATGGTCTCTGCGCTCTCTCCTATCTCTCCAATCCCAGCCAAATCTTGTACAAAGAAGCTGAACTCCATAGTCCAAACCAAATTTCCTGGTTGTTTTCACTAGGTGGAGAATAATCTATAATCAAAGCAAATCTGGTTTTGATGCCTTAGGTTTTAACTTTTATATTTTTCAAATCCTGTACTGCTAGTGTAACTCTGAAGTTTCCTGTAGCTTGTTAAGTGCTGTTCTCTTATGCTAAGATAGACATAACAAAACCTCTACCTTGCTCTCCAAGGATACCCAGACCAAGAAATGTAAACCATCATCTTGGGGAGAGGGGGGCAAGCTTGGGGAAATTCCATCATTGGCTGGGTTCTGCTTGGTGAATTGATGCTGATATAAAAGTGTGAAGAACTTGCGACTTGTCGTCCATTTTGGGATCCACTGAGGCAGGAGCCTCTGGAGCCCAAAAGTGTACATCTGAAGGCCTTTCAAATAAATACCACCTTTTTTCCTTTATTCCTGTCTGGTCTCTGTTTCTAGGTAGCCATCTAAGGCATCAGTTTCATGGCTAAGAAGCAAATCTTTCCTCCCCTGCAGCCACAGGACTTCCTGACTGTGGTGGAAGGAGAACAATTTTGCTGCATAGGGTGAAGGAAGGAAGGAAGAACGCGAGGCATTTTCCAAAGGGTGACCTCCCTTCTTCGCTCTACACAGCAAGGTAGGAAGACCCCACAGTGGGAAGGCACCTCTGAGGCTGGAGGTTTGCAGCCATAGGAGATCATAGCCAAGCTGTGTTATCTCACCCAAAAAACAATCCAAACCATCCAAACTTCTGAGTGCCAGGATTGCAGAGATGTTAGGCAGTGCACACGATAAAGGGGATGACTGTCAGGATACAGTAAGCAGGAGTCCATTCATTGCTTGGCAGAAGGCTGGGATAAATGGGAAGAGTCCTTCCATAGGAGAAAAACTGGTTTGCTGGATGATGAAGAAAGAGGTTCTCCTGTAACCTAAACGTGTCTAGCACAGACTCTGTGGGGACCTTTAAGTGTCATGGGACAAGAAGGCTTCCCACAACCTGAGTCAGCTTGGTAATTCCCATACTGTAGATTATCACACAGACATGCACTCAAAGCAGCAGAAAAAACTGGAGATTGCGTCCCGCATGAACCACAGGCGCTCCATAGATCTTCCTGCTGCCCCAGAAAATAACGTCATCATGCCAAAACAGGCAAAGCAGAGGGTGTGACTGTCCTGTATTGCCCAATCTCTGCCCACTCAGCTGATGTCTCCCTGGCCATGCTGGGGAAGAAGAGAGGAGAGGGCTGGATAGACACCTGGATAGAGGGAGCAGGTTGGCATGTTAGTCCGTGGTTGCCTAGGAACAACTGTGGCCTGGTTTTTGATGGGATGGGCTGTCCCTAGGTGGAATCCTGACTGGAGAGTCAGATGGGAAATGCTGGCTAAGCAGACACCATCCCATTCTACTGAGCAGGAGTTAGATGAGAGGCACTCACTGGCCACTGAAAGTCAAGAGCGCTGGCTGAATGAAAACTCAGGTAATACTAATGAGCTCAGCAGACAGAGAGCTGATAATAGTCGCTGGCTGATCTCAGCACCCTGCCTCTGACAGTAGCCCACACACTTCAGGGGATGGAGGACACCCCATGGGATTACTGTAACGATGTCCTGTGGGGCAAAGGATATATTTCTTCAGGTAGGATATCACACAGGCCATGAGGTATGAGTTGTACCTGACCAAATTAAAGAATGGCTGTGATTTGTACTGAGACTATTCTGACAAAACTGGCTTGACTACCTTGACCTACCCATCTGGGGATTCTGGCACTAGAAGAGAGATTATCTCAGTGGCTTCAATTGATGAGAACTGAGAATCATCGCAGGAGGGATGAGAGCTGGAAAGATCCCTTCCTCCTTTCTCTTTCTGCAGGGACTGGCAATTTAACTTAGCTATTTCTCCTGAAAGGAAGAGGGGAGGTTTGTCAAGACCCTCTTTAGTCACTCCATCTCTATAACTTAATTCTTTCAAAAGTTAGGCAAGTGTTGGGGCTGGGGACAATGGTGCTTGAGCAGGAAAATGCTGCTATCTTTCTGCTCATGTTGCAGAGTCCAGTTTACTCAGCTTGCATGAGGAGTGATTAAAGCATTTAGGTTTTGAGATGCTTCTGTGGGCACATGCTAGGAATGACTCCTATTCTAATCCAGTAGCTGACATAGCAAAATCTTGCACTCCGTTGTTGCAAATCACTAAATCAAAGTCACAATCCATTTGGAGTAACTCATGGAAAGTCATTATTATTTTGCCACTGCTTGCAGAACTGCTTGGATAATCAAAATGCTTGTGAGAACAGGGAAAAAAATCTTGCTCTTGGCCTAGAAGGTGCAAAGAGCAGTGACACACCCCAAGCAAGAAGCAGCAGTATGTGTGGGAGCAGAGAAAGAGGACTTGGGAGGATATGAGCCATGAGACCCCCTGGAGCATCAGTCCCATGAACCTCATCATGGTTAAACACAATGGTTACAAAGCAGGCTTTTACCTGCTCTCTCATTTCATCGGTACGGTGCAAGGGAGGTAAGGAGGAAGGTAATGGGATTTAGTTCTTTTAAATAGGCAGTAAGGCAAAAGCCCTTGCCCTGTTTTGGAAGCCCAGCACTCCTTAAGCCCAGACACAGCATAGGACACCTGGCCCAGTTCTCTGGGGAGATGTGGGAGGCACTGGGAGAGGCTGCTCCTTTTTCAACTTCGAAGTCTGGGAATGGGCAGCAAATTAATGAGGAATGTTTCCTTTCATGTTTCCATGAGGAAAAATATGAATTACTGCTGAGGTTTCCATTCTGCACCAGCAGGAAGACATTTTTCTACTCTGGACAAAAATATTAAGGAATATTTGGCACATGAGGACAGCACTGACATGCATTTCTATCACATGGGTTTGAGATTTATGACATTTACTCATTTAGGCTTGATTCTGCAAATATGTGGGTAGGTTACCTGCTTATTCAATGGTCCCTGTGAATGATTTCGTGGATTTATGGAAACATCCATATCAGACTGTAATAGCCCCAGACGCGTTGAGGAAAATGCACACCTGAAACTGTGAAGATTGACATTAGTTGTGACACTTCCAGTAGGACAGTAAATGACAGCATTTCTCAGACATGATCATTTACAAAGTGAAAATGTCAATGTAACTAATAATACTTGAAGCTATTTTCTCATGACTAATTACACCTCTGAAAGTGAACATGCAGCTGCAGTTAACAAGTGATGGGGCAAAGTCAAAGGCCCATAAACCCACTTAAACCATAACCATCCTTTTTGCCAATAGAAACCACGACGTTTCTCAGCTGAAATGTATGAAAAAGCATAAAGAATATAAGAAAGCAGTGACATTGTGGAATTATGCAGGTTTCTAAACAATCATGGAAGAAGAGAGCAACACATTTGAAGGAGATGAGCCCTATGGGAACTTGGCAGCTAATTAATTCTGACTCTTGCACTGCATTTCTTAAGTTCCCACACACATTGTGTTTCCAAGGCTAAATCCTGTAGGCCCTTATCAGCTCACATTTAAGGGTTAATTTAGAGAGCCTCTGTCCTGCAGAACATGGTTTGTTGTTCTTCGTACAACTGCATAAAACATTGTAAACACTTTTTAGCAAAAAACACTGGAGTAGAAAATAAAAGGCAAATTTTAGAGGAAGACCAGTTTTTTAGTGGTGAGTCTGGATCCTGTGACAATGAAGTAGCTGAACTAGAGGGTTATATACATTTACTTGCCTGACTGAGCCAGTAAGGCAAATGGACAACTTGTACGTCTCTTCATGTCTCTTACTGGCTGTGAAATAGAAACAGATGCAAATGGTTAAACTTCTTTGTCCAAATTCTGCTGTTACCTATATACATTGATTTTCTATGACCTATGCAGAACCCCCTGACCTAGCTGCCCCCTGAAATGCTGCCTCTACAAGACACCCCTAGTGAGGCCCCTCTTGCATCTTGCAAGTTAACCTTCTTTCAGAAGTGTCTAACAAATACTTTCCAAATTAGGGCTATTCAACCACCCCTGCCCAGAGTCACAGAACATAATTACCAACATGATTTATCTGGAGAATTTTCAGCTCTTGAACGTACTATGGTGACATTTGCTGATGGTATTCTTAGCATGCATGGGAGGAACTCGGCTTTCTGTTAATATGTATCCCCAAGGTTATGTGTGGAGGACAAGGCCTTTTCAGCTCCCTATACCAAGTTAAGTATAGGTTAGAAGTTGTCCTGTGTTCATAAAAATCACATGGCAGACATTATGAAGAAAAGCCAGAAGGATGCTGTATCAGAAAAGGAAGTTCTTGGCTTAAACTGTTGTTGCTGACACTGCTTAGTGCGGGGGGAGTCCCCATTGCTCTGGAGACGTGGGATGAAGCCACACGCCAACCCAGTGATCCTGACTCCTATCAGGACAACCCAGAGAAACATCTTGTCCTTCACCACAGCTCTGTAATTTGAAATGCAGAGGAAGGAGAACTACAGGATTAAGACAGAGGGAGACAAAATTCTTCCGATTTCCAAATGTGGCAAAAAGAGACCTCAGTTACCTCCCAGTGCATAACCAGTACTGCCTTTCTCGACTGCATCTCACAATGCACTGCAATTCTTCCCTGCATGCAAGTGCATCAAAATGGCTACACATCTGATTTTGTGTTTGTTTCTCCATTTGAGATAACACCTCTTGCATAAATAATCTTGTAAAACTTCTGGGGTTTTTATCTTTTATATTTATTAGAGCATACTGACACCACAGTAATCAATGAAATTATAGCAGTTGAAAGCTCTGATGACACAACTTGTACAGATCTAACTTCATTTGCAATTTCTGAAGGAAATGCAGTGTGCTTGATATCAGTGTTTTCCCAAAGGTCAGAACTATCTGAAGTTCAGGGTGGGGCTGAAAAAAGGAACAACTTCAGACAGTCATTAACATTTTAGAAAAGGACAAAACACTTCACACCAAATAAAGGTAAAAGGGCACAACTAGTGTTTAACCATCTGTGCAGCATCGTTTTTGCTATGAGAATGCTTTGCGATTACAAATGGAAAGGCAGACTGTACATTTAAGGGCAGTCCTCAATTTTTCTTAACATGTGCTCCACGCTATGAAAAGCCTGAAGCATCCATATTTTGTATGCATCAGCTCAGTGAATGGAATCACTATCAGAAAGATGCCTTACCAAACACAGAAGATGGAAGATAACAAGAAGAGTCTGGCACCTGCTAATTCTAATTTTAATGTTATTTTAATTGCCATCACAGGGAATGGAATGAAGATTCGGAGGCCCAGTCCTGTTCTCACAACATTTTATGAGAAGTTTGGCACCAGCTTTCATGGGAACAGGACTGGGCGTCACACCTTCATATCCCAGTAATGTGAGAGGGATTGCCAGTATCTGTATCATCTGCAAAGTCTGATGGCCCCTGTAAATTAGCAAATGTGCAGATGCCAACGACAGGAGAGGACCTGCAAAGATTAATTAAAAGGGAATTGCCTATAGAGGGGACAGAATGGATGTTAGAGCAGCAGAAATATGGCTGAGTTGCATTAACTAGGGTACAAAAATCCTGATTATTCTGCCTGTTGTGCTGGGAGATACTTAAGAGAACTGTGCTCAGGTTTAGGAAGAAAAAGAAATAAACTGAAATGTGACTGAATTTAAAAAAAAAAAATCCCACCAAAAAACCCATAATACACCAACAAAAAAAATAAAAACCAACCCAAAAGCCAAAGACTGAGCTCTCCTAAGGCATGTTCCAAGGTTTTTAGGTATTTGAAATCAATGGAATCTGCCATATGAAACCCCAAAAAGTCTGAACAAAAATGCCCTATGAATACAATGGCATTTCCGCACATGAAAACCAAGGCAGAGAATGATTAACTCACTGTAAGTTAAATGGAAGACCCTTAGCCATGCAGTGTAGGTTTCTTCACTGAAAGGGTTCTCAGGCACTAGAATAGGCTGCCCAGGGAGGTGGGCAGTCACCATCCCTAGAAGTGTTCAAGAAAAAACAGGACATAGCATATAGTACTATGGTTTAGTTGACAAGGTGGTGTTCAGTCAAAGATCTGACTCAATGATGTTGGAGGCCTTTTCCAATCTAAATGGTTCTGTGATTCTATGAGTGAAGGTCTCTTAAAGACTGGAGAGGAAGAGAGGTGTCTTTGTAGGCAACGAGATTCTCTCTTCAAGAAAACATTGACACACTAGTGAAAAAGAGAGAGCCAGAGGAACAAGGGGCAACACATCCTGGATCTGCCCCCAGAATAGAGAAGGCTGGCAACTGAATTGTGGTGCTTACACTGGAGAGACAAGCACTGATTCCTGGACTTTCTTCCAATACATGGGAATGAAAAAACTGATAAATAGAGTGAAGATAAACAGAAAGTATGACATGATGAAAAAGGCCTGGACAATGCAAAGCTAGGAGGGATATCTGCTCACATGAGATGTTGTGCATACTGGACTGGCAGCACGGGTAAAGCTGACCTCACCTGTATGCACTGAATTGAATTGGGGAAGTCTGGGCTCATGCTGATCATTTATATAAATTCAGCCTTACAACTTGACACAATTACTCTGAAGAACAGTAATACTCTGCTTGAAGAAGTGCGTACCTACTCCCAGACTGATATCAGATGGAGCAGAGCAGCAGAGAAAAGAGGACGAGATCTACCTATATCTCATGTTTCTGCTGAATGGAGACAGTGAAATACAGAAAGATAAATGAAAGAGATCTGGGGAGACTGGGGAATGAAGTAAGAGCCAGAAAGTGTGGAGGGTCAGCAAGAAAACTGAACCACCATCAGAACATCTTAGGAGAAAACAACAGGCTAAAGAGGAGGAGCAATTGGAGAAGATACCCTTACAGTAGACACAGAAATCTCAAAGCAAGTGAATGGATCTGGGGCAGGGAACAGATAAAAAAGAGCCAAGAGCCTAGAGGATGCTAGATAACACGCAACAAGAGGAGGGAAAGGCTTCTGGATGATACCTTAAAGGAAGAAAAAAATGGGTTAGGGCAAGTAGTGGAAATGAAGGAAAAAAAGAGAGCACTGGGCAAGTGCTGTTTCCTGTGTAGGATTCCTAGGCAGAACAGGATACAAAAAAATCCCACTACAGGAAGGGCAATCTGTCATGCATGAAACAAGTGAAATGCAAAGCCTTTAGGGAAACTCAGGAGCAGCTTTAGAGGAAAAAAAGCAGGGAGGATTACTGTGAGACACAGTGGTGAGAACTCCAGGAGGAAAATTGGAGGTAGTCCCAGGGCTAAAGACAGAAAAAAGCAGACAAGAATGGAAAGGAAAATTAGAGGATGAATGAGAGAAGCTCTTTGGGTAGGGAAAGAGCTACAGGAATAGAATAATGAAGCAGGAAGGCAACAGAGGATGTGGCTAGAGGAGAACAGGTCCCAGGAGATGAGCAGGTTGGTATAGGACAAGGGGCTGAGGTAGACAGCACAGATTGGGAGCCATGAGCTGTGCTGGCAGCTGGCACCAGGAGCTTGCTTATTCAGCAAGTCAGGCAGTAATTAATTAAATCAAGTCAAGCAGCAATCAGTCAGTTAAATCGAGTAACAATGACTCAATTAAGTTGAACTGGGGAACAATGAATTTATTACATCAAACCAGGGAACAGTGAACCAATTAAATCTGCTGGAACCCTCCACGGATCCATGCAGAGCCTGGGCTAGATGCAGCCAGGGTGGGGGACTTGCTGCAGCCGCCCACTCCAGGAGAAACATCACCACAGCAACTGAGCATCGCTGCTGACAGCCTTGCTTGTTCCCCTCTGCCCAGAGCAAAGGACACGGCAGTCTACAGCCAGTCTGATGAAATATTTGTGATAAACAAAGGGGTGGGGAGATGGAAACTGTCAGCTTCCAAATTAGCAAAAGTGTTGCAGAAATTACTGGGCTGCCTAAGGATGAAGAAAGCTCTGCCTTTCAAATCAGGCTGATGCTGGATATCCGGAGCTGTCAGCTTAAGAAATTGAGAGGCTTTGATGGGTGCCTGATGATGATTTGGTCTATCCTAACTAGGATGCAGGAGAGGTACACCTCCCAAGGGCATCATGGAAGAGCATGGCTATGTACTAAAACAGCTGCCCATGACCATTTTGACATAGAAAGCGTAAATTATATGGATTGGTGTGAGTCAGGCTGGTCATGTACTGGCAATGGTAAGAACCATTTTCATCCCCTTTTGTTGGCTCCCCATATCATTTGGGACTGAGGTTTGGTTTGGGTGTGGGTTTTCAGGGTTTTTTTGTTCTTTCCTGCTCCTTTTATCTCCACAAGTAGGAGATGTCACTAAGATCACCAAGTTACCTTAGCAGGAAAGCAGCCAATATGTTTCTCTTGGGATATATAATGCATACCAGTAAACTGAATATAAAAAAGGGAAGGTCTCATTGATGAGGACAACCTGAGGTCAAAAATATGAGGGAGATAGCCATGTGCCCATTATTAAAGGGAAGTGCAATCATAATAATTCTCTCAGGGACCTGTAAGGCCCTTGCAGATGAAAAAACATACTGCTTTCCAAGAGAGTACAAATGCTTGAGGTGCTGCAATGGTTAACAGGGATATTACACGGGCAATCTTTATCATACAGCACAAAACTTTATCATACATTGTCATTAAAGTAATTATATTAAAAAGGAAATGATTCTTTGGGTGTTATTTCTGGCTAGATGAGGTCCTGGGATTTGCCCAGCGTGTGTAAATCAGGACCAACACAATCCCTGTAGGAATGCTGACCAGTAAATTAAACTGAAAATAAAAGCTGAAGAAGAACAGCTTTCTGAGCAGCATACAAAGATGGGACTTGGTCCAAGATTTAGTATATATTATCAGTACCATGTGTATCCCTTTTATCCCCTCATAAATGTGCCACAGGACAGTGAATTTTGAGACACATTAGCACAATAGTTTCACACTGAAGGACTGGACATAATTTTCTTTTCCCTGCTCTGAACTGCTAAATAGTCAGAAGGCAAAAAGAGTCCAATTAGAGACATGAAGGTTTGAATGGAACCAGAACCTTTCAAGACAAAAACCCTCCTGCTTCCAGTCTGCACCACAGTGTTTGAGCAGCTGTCTGCCATGGAAAAAGGGAAAAGAAACTTCCTGGGGTTTGGGTTTTTTTCCTCCTTTTTTGTCTCTTCTTAATAATATTAAGACTGAGCAGTTGGACTTGTTTTCGTACAAGTCTTCAATCTAATGAAGTACATAAAAAATAGGTTAAAATTTCAGTCAACAGTTCCAGTCGTTTCAGACTCTGGTTTATTAGTGCTCAGAATAAAAACTTGACCTATGCCAATATTTCAAAAAGCATAATTTAAATCCTCTACAGGACAGTCAGTGACTGTGATTATGACCCTGACTGTGATTATGACCTTCTAAATGATGACATGCACTATCAAAGAGACTGACCTTACCCTAAATTTGGGCTTTCTATCTAAAGCTACTCTTGGTCAATACAATGTTGCGACAACTACCTCTATTTAAAAAAAAAAATATTTTCAAACTGCATTATCTTGTGAGGCACCTAGTGACACAAAAATTTTGAGCCCTGTAACTTTAATTTTCCTCTGTTTATTTATCAGTAATGGATGGGGTTTATGTTTATCCATCCCTTTCTTCTCAATTTTTACCTTAAAATCATGTCAGTAAACAAAATATACTTTTACGTATTATGGTGCACAGCTGCAACTATTGCAGGAGAAGGGGCTTTCATAATTCAAAGTAATCAATTCACATGTATTTTTTTCACAATTTTATCAAACAGTAATTTATATATACTAGCTAAATAATATGCTACATTTTTATATGCTAGCTAAATAAAAGACTTCTCATTGGTAAAGGAATAAGTACAATTTACCTCCGTTTACTAAGTAGTCAATTATTAAATATACGTCATTTTACCCTCATAAATAAAGATAAAACACCGTGATTAACACTGAGACTTCCAGTCCTTAAGTTTCCAGCACTGACACGTGTCTCATTCTTTCTATCTAGTGTCCCTCGTGTCATCTTTTATAATCAAAGAGGGTGCTGATGCTACTGGGTCAGAGAAATAGCATTCAACAGATGGGAGATGAAAAAATTACCCAGTAGAGGAGAACCTGGTCCGTTTCTCCCTACCACTCATTCATCTGGTGCTCTCCACTGTGGTCACATCTAGGGAATAGATAGTTCGATATTATCTAATTTTGGAAACACAGAATATAATTTAAAACTTTTTCTTTGCTGTCAAAACTGGATGTTTCTGCCTTGGGAGAAACACCAGGTGTTGACCTCCAACCATGACACGCTCCCCAAGGCAGTGCAGTGATACAAGGCAGCTCAGAGAGCTCCACTCTGCACCTCTGCCCATGGCTTAACTCCTTCAGGCTTACCTGCCTTTAGGCAAGAGTGAGATCCACAGGGCCTTGTTTCCACAAGCTTTTCATGAAAAAGACCTTCAATGTCATTGAGTTCAACCTTTGACCAACACCAAGTCAACTGAACCACATCACTAAGTGCCATGTCCAGTTGTTACTTGAACAGGGGTGGTGACTCCACCACCAACCTGGGCAGCCTGTTCCAATGCCTGGGCAGCCTATTCCAATGCCTAGCCACCCTTTCAGTGAATAAATTCTTCCTGATGCCCAACCTGAATATCCCCTGGTGCAGCTTGAGGTTATGTCCTCTTCTCCTGTCATTAGCTGACTGGGAGAACAGGCCCACCCCACCTCACTACAACCTCCTTTCAGGCAGTTGTACAGAACAATAAGGTCTCCTTTGAGCCTCCTTTTCTCCAGGCTTAACACTCCTAGCTCCCTCAAGCTGCTGCTCACAAGACTTAAAATTTTGATTTATATTATCATATTTCTCTTACTGCAAAAAAATACCCCACAACTTCTTTTTGTTGGCAAACACAGCCTTGAAAAAGAGGACAAAACTTAAAATCCTCCCCTGCAGCTAAACATACCCAATGTTTAAAGTATTTTGCACTTTAAAATGACACATTCCACTTTCTCAGCCACTGAATCAAGATGGAAGGTGACTGGAGAGAGAACAACACATGAGTTCCAGATGTCTCTTCTAAAGCTTTTCTGCCAGTAGGAGAGGGGCTTTCCCTTCTGTGAAGTGCAGATGAGTGGCCAGGTCCAGAGCCACCTCCCTTCCTCACACACGCCATACATGTGGACCTTGAACGTTGTCTGAACACACGACTCCCACGAAAGTCATCGAGCACAGGTAAACTCAGGCCTCAGGTATTTATTGCACATCTAGCTCAGCATCACATCATATACCTTGGCCCTGGTCCTACAGCTGCTGCAGTGAACCAGTTTCCCTGGGTTCCCCCTGGATGGGGTATAACTAATGAATGGTCCCAGAGCTGATCCAGCTTTGACCAATAGGTTGGATCACGAGCCTTGTCAGATCTCTTCCAAACATTAATTTTCCTATGGTCCTAATGTACAGGTTCCATGGATCTAACTGCAAGGGTAAGAAAGGGTGGTGGAGGAAAGATGAGCAGCAGAGAGACAGAGGCTAATATTTAAACCACAGGTGATGACGATTTCTTATCTTTCAAGTATTAGATTCTTTGTGATAGAAACTTCTACCTCTTCTTCCTGAACATGAAATCAAAATTAAGTAACTGATTTTTGCTAAAGATTTTCCCAGGGATTATTTGTATTCTAGAAGGTGGAAAGACAAGGCAGTAGAATTTTGTTGGAAATCATTTATCATTTGAGTCCTTATACTCTAAACAAGCACAAACACATGCGTTTTTCACCCAAAGTCTGAGCAAATGTCCTCTTTGTCCAGTTGTGGTGTATGTTTTCTTTGGAAATTTAGTTAAGAGGTTTACAAACCATTTATTTAGTTTGATGTGCCTGTGTGCAAGACAGAATAATACACCGTTTTGGGCAGGGATTTTTGAACCTAAAGTAAATTGTTTCCTCAGCAACTGTATTCCTTGGAAACAGAAAACTTTCCAAAATAGGTCTTTGCACTGGCAAATATGCGCAGCTCCGTGAAAGCTTGCGAGTCTGCAGGGCACTGCTGTAGCATTTCAATCGAACTTGGAAAACAAACCTCAAAAAGCCAGAAACTACTGGCTCTCCCCTCTGCGTTTGGTCAGTAACTCTTACTGATTTCCAGGAGAAAAGACCTGGCTTTTTTCTGTCCCAAGGCCCTTCTGAATACCTGGATTCCTTAAGATGGTAACACGACCCTGTTATCTTAAATAGATATGCATTTCTCCTGAAACACATCCCCCCTTTCCCCCACGTATCTGTGGTTACCTTGATCTCCCTTCCCCTCACGCTCTCCCCCTGCAACCCCAAACCAGCCCCTGTGCGGCAGGAGGCGGCCGGGGATGGGATGGGGGCATTCGCCCGGGGCAGACACAAGCCCTTCCCTCCCCTTATTTTCGCTCTTTCCTCCTCACGTTGGAAGCCCCTCTGGCCACAGCCCCCTCGGTGGGGCACAGCAGCGGGGATGGGCGCCGGGCCCCGCCCCGGTTCCCACCGCCGCCTCCACGGGCAGCCGGAGGAGCGGGGCGCGGGCGGGGGC
>VZTN01030626.1:53766-87806 GCA_013400515.1 Erpornis zantholeuca
GGCCGCACTTGTTGCGCTCCAGCGCGGGGCCGGGGCCGCGGCAGTGGAGCCGGGAAGCTCTGGTGGCGCTGCCCGCCGGGGAGGGAGCGGGGCCGGGCGCGGAGCTGCCCTGTGCGCTGCCCACCCTGCCCCGGCAGGATTTACCCAGCTCGGCATGGGCGCTCGCCGCTTCCCGTCCCCAGCTTCAGCGTCACGGGGAGTGCTCGAACCCCGCGAGCAGTTTTGATTGGGAATGCTCATGTCTCTGTTGGTTACGTGTTTAATTAACAACGAAATCTGTATTCACCTCCCAGCAGCTCTCTGTAAGTGCGTTATGTGAAGTACGTACGGCCAGCTACAACACCAAGCAAAATCAAGGTTCCTGCAATTACAGGTAATTTGCGACACGCCTACAGATGTTAAGAGAGCTGCAGGAAGGTAAACAGCTTGCATCAGTAAAACTGACAGGTCCTGTGAGTGTCTGATCACACACTGGAAACATTCCTTAGAATTACAGGGGGACTAAGAAATGAGGTGTGAGTCAGGAATAAACGTATTTCTGAGTATCGGGGCTGGATAAGCTCGCACAAAGAATGAGTACTTAAGGCCTTAAGTAAAACACGAAGGACGTGCTGGAGTAAGGGCAGGAGTGCTTGCTTAGCTCCTGGCGCTAGCTGGTAGCTGAGCTTGTTCTGGGCATGACTGTTTTTTCCGTCATCTCGCTTTCCTAGGCTGAGTGTTACTTTCACAGTCTCTTGTGTTGAAGAATCTCTCCCCTGCCCCCAACAGAGGAAACTATTTCCTTGTCTTGTACTCCATTAGTTTTCACCATGTAGCCTGGAAATACTCCTGAGACAATAGGCAGAGGGTTGAAAGAAGGAAGTGGTCATTTGTCTTAAGAATGTTCTTTTAAACCCAGTTTTTATAACTTTGATCATTAATGGGATTAATGTCTGTGACCGGTATGAAATGATATGAAGGTTTGGGTCCAGATTCAGTTTTGATCCCCACAGTGTTTGTATGTATACTGAGTCAAAAGCAGAATAAAATGTATTTTCATCCTTGGTTTTGTTAAAGGAGTTGTGTAATTCCTAAGGTCTCCTGGCCTCCACTACTCAGCCTGGAAACCCTGCTTGCCAGATACATCCTTTGAAGACCCCCAGTGAAAAGAGAGTAGGCAAAAGAATGTGCATCTGATTGTGTTAGATCTATCTTAGTGAACAAGGCAATGGTGGGACAAGCCTCAGCCTGGAAGAAGGGAGGTACCTCCACGTGTCAACTAGGCATTGTAATGTAAATTTCCAGGTGGGCTTTCCAACACATTTCCAGAGCCATGAGATTATATCTGTACTGCATGTGTCGGGGCTTTTAGGAGACTTCAGACAGTGGCCAGAACTGTCAGTCTCATATTTGGTTGTACTACATATTGCACAGCTTAAAAATGAAACAGTGAAACCCCATGAATTAAAACACTTCTCTGGAGAATTTGCTTCTGTCCTGACAAGGCCAGTTGTCTCAATTTGCTGAAGCTGGGCCTCTGAGGCCTCTGACAGTGTTGCTGTTTTTCATCCCTTGATGCACGACCCTGGTAGATTATTTGGGCAGCCTCATTTATTTTGTGCAAAAAACATAATTGTACAGTGGAAAAGGTTTAGCAGACTTTCTCAGTAGCTACAAAAATAACAGCACTTTGAGTTATAATAACATAAAAGTTCTTCATACAGTCATTACATAACTTCAGTGGGTACTTGTGAGTAAAGAGGATGCTTTTACAAGTTGATTCTTGGGAACAGCTTCAATTAAATCAGTGGTCCCAGACACTGTGTGGAATAGGAGCATGGGTTGAAGCTGTTTTTAATTTTGATGTTTTTTCTTGTTCTGTTCGTTGCTGATTTTAATTGTTACTTAATGATGACTGATGAGGTATCTGAAAGGAGAACTGTGACTCTTGCCTGGCTAAACACCAGTTTGTGTAAGGAAAACTCGAAGTGATGATATATGAGGCAAGATAACATGCTGTCAAAACAGTAGGAATGTGGAAAAAGAGAAACACATCTCCTATTAGTTGATAAAAGAACGTTGAAACTAATTCTGTTCCTTATCTCACACCTGCATTTCTTCCTGTAATAGAGTTTTAGAGAGGAAAAAGTTGCTTTTGACTTCACTCTTGGTGAATGAAATAATAAAATACATTCTCAAGGGAAAGCTGCAGTGCGGTATAAAATCTTAGTGTTTCCAAAAGGGTACAAATTCTATGTGTGAAAGAAGACAGAGTCTTACCACTATTAGAGGAAAAGAGAGACTGTAGGGGGAATGTAGACATTTGCTTAGGTGTAGTGGGTTGGAAATATGAATTAGGTAACAGGCTTTAAAAAAAAAAAAAAAGCAACATAAAAATGTCATAACCAAAAAGTTACTTAGGTGACTGGGAGCAGGGTACGGTATCTCTAAAACTTTCTTTAAAATATGGGAAATAGGACACATGTATCAGCAAAGACATAGTTCTTGAGAATTTGGCTTTCTTCCAGAGCAAGAGTCTAAGCATGCTTTGAAGGAAAGGTTTACAGGGGAAAATGGCTGAGTTGGGCTAAATTCTAGCAGGACTTGTGCTGTCTTGTTATGCCTTCAAGTGTGACCTCTGATGTCCTGTTTTGTACGAGTGGAATGAATTTTGTGAAGGGATGTTCTGGAGGATAGTAATCCTACAGTTGCACTTGCAGGCTAGTGAAATAGAAACAGCTATTTCCAAGCATCCTTGGAAAATTACTTAAAACTTACGTGAGGGCAAGAATATGGGACAGTAATAAGCATGTCATTGTGGGTAGAAACTGAACCCTTAAATGCTGTTGCTATTTAACTAGCATCATTTTTTAATAGCATTTAACTACATACAAATTGGGTCCTAATCTGTTGGTTTCTCTGGGTTTCATGCTGGGTTTAATTAGAGCAAAGAATGCCTCCTGTTTCCCTAAACCTGGATAGAAGGAAAGAACAATGCTTGCAGTGTTCAGACCTGCAACTGTCAGAGGTTTCCTGTTCCTGATTAGTCTTTGCCTGTTCTTGTGTCAAATCAGATACCCTGTAATCTCTCTGTCACAGCTCTTCTCCTCTCCAGTTTCCACTCTGATCTGGAGATAGTTGCTCAGAACAAAGTTTAACAGCTACTAGAGAGAATTGCACAGGCTTTTGTGATTGTTAGACTGCTCCTTTGATCATTTTCAGCTTTTTAGGAAAGAAGTAGAGTTGTTGATATTCCAGAGTCTTCCATACTCCTTGAAGTTTTTAATACACTGCTGTAAAATTAAAATAGCTGGAAGCTACCTATTAAAGGATTTTAGTTGCCAAGGTCTAAGTTCAAAGCTTTGTCTTGTATTTTGAACTATGCATTAAAGCTGTACAATGTAGGGAGCTGCATTCTTTTTCAGGTGTCAGAAATAACCTGCATGATTGAATTCAAGCTCTGTTTCTAGCTTTGAACTGGTACTTATCTGTCTTGGTCCACTGAGCCTGTGAAGCTTGTAATTGCAGTGGAGCATTTCAGGAGAACAGCCCTGTGGGATGGTGAGATTTTTATCTTTAGTTTAATGTCTGGGAAACTGAGGCACGGGGCAGACTGACAAATTAGGTAGGAAGCCTGAGCAAGTTAGCAAGTGATTGCTGTAGCCTGTGTACCAGCCTTTCTTGGTGAAATAAAAGGATGCTGTCTTTTGGAAGATGTTAATCTGTATTAGAAGCTTCCTTGCTTCAGCCTTGGCAGTGCTGCTGTTCTTGTGGTGCAGTACCAAAACTAACTCAGTGATAGGAATAACAAAATCTACACAGTAGCAATTAAGTGCTTGCTGTAAAATAGATGCCAGGTTGGCAGGGTGGAGGCATGCTGATGCAAAACTGCTGAAACCCAGATGAGTGTGTTCTTCAAATCTGGGTAATGACACAGCATTATACAGCTTTAGGACATCTTGATGCTGGTTATCAGCTGCTCTGTGAGCCACTGCTCCCAGTGCAACTGTTGAGATCAACACCTGAAAGGAAACTTGTCTCAGCACTGCCCTTGAATGCATGTTGGACCTCAAGATGCAGCAATGCTTCTTGTGTTAAGTTGGGTCATAAAATAATTTTCATCATGATTTTGCATCTGTTAGTTTAGATGTTCTAAAGCTTTTATATGGCAAAAATTCTGCATTAGAACTGCTGCTCTTGGGTATGTGAGTTACCTTTGTCCATAGCTTGGGAGGTAGGCAGGGACACTTGAGACCAGTGCTTTTTTTGCTTAAAAATTACCTTGGTTAACACATTCCCACATTTGATTAAGTGACTTTTGTCTTGGCAGAGCTGATCTTTTATCAGTATCCGGAGGCACTGCTGAAGGTGGTGGAATATCACACCAAACTGGTAACTCCTGGTACACTGTATTCTAAAATTCTGATAGAACTGGAGTCATTGTGAACACCCTCTAAATTTCTGTGTAAATCCAGTACAGTAAATAAGTTGTATCCAAATTGAAGGCGAGAGTGGTATAATCTTACTCTGAATCTGTGCATACATTAGGGGTCTGTGGACCTCCTCTTGATTGTGACTCCTAGATGTTCCTGTAGCATAAGTAAATACTGTAATGCTTATGACTACTTTTGTTGCTTGATAATATCCTATAGCAGAAGCACCATATAGGTATGTGATAGAGACGTATCATCTGTTATTTTTTCGCCTTCAGTGTATTCTAGTTGTGGATTTAGCCACTGACAGTGATTTTCCAGTATAACAGTCTTTAACAGAAGAAAATAGTGTCTGTTAACAAGCTAGCTGTACTCATAAAGAGGGGAGCTCAGTGATAATTGTCTGCGGTGTTGTGAATTGCAGGGATTTGCAGTGGATGTATGCACGGTGCTATGATTGCAGTTTAATGTAGGCTTACAGGGGCTAGCATTAAAGTAGAAGCAAGTCTAGTCATGACACCACAGAGCTCAAAATACTGCCCTTAAGCTGTAGAGCTACAGAAATGGTTAAGCTGTGGTTGTTCTCTTGCTGCTGTCTAGCTTACTAGTGAAAAAAACCCCAAACCAACAAGAAAAAACCAAACTGCAAATGAAACCACTGCTTGTGTGGCTGTGTTGTGTGATCATACAGAACTGTTTCCCTTGTCAGAACTCTTCAGTCAAGCATGATGATCTTTTATGGTTGTTTTCAGCTCTTACTGTAACAACCATATAAAATTGTGGTCCTCTGATTGTTGAAATGAAACAGAAGATGCTGCTGGTAGTAGAGCAGAGATCTATGCAGAGGCTTGGAAAAGCTTATTTTCTTGCCCAGTTGAAATTTTTGTGAATGAGAATTTAACACTTAATGCACTCCCATGTTAGAAATTACTCTAAATGCTTAGTTATTTGACCTCACTAACTTCAGCTGTCTTCTGTTCTTCCCGGTTTCTTCCTTTATAACCAATCCCTATCCTCATCCCTACTTTACATTTCTTCCCCAAAATTCACCTAAGCTTTCATGTCTTTAGTGTATTTTTGTAGTGTGCTGCACTTCTAAGACCAGCAAGCTAGGTAAGTCCTTGGCTGTGTACATATTGTTATTTCTGTGAGCATTTGGCAGGATTTGCTTGCATATTGCATAGAAATAGTATCTGGAATGGCTCTATAAAAATAGAACTTGCCAACCCATTAAAGGGATGCAATTTTTCTGCTTTCTTCTCCTTTGGTCAGCAAGAGAGTTAATATTTTACTTGCTAGTAAAAACGAAAACAAGTATTTGAAAGAAAGATAACCTATGATCGAGGTTCTAGCTTTTGAGCAAATAAAGAGTAAATGAGCCATCACATCAGTACAGGTAGCCCTGGTGGGGTGTTTAGTTGGAGTGATCTGCACTGGTGGCTTTAATATTGTGAAGGGCCATACTTGCCTAACTTAAATTCTCCTTGAATCACCGTGTCTGTTTATTGGAGAGGGGTGGACACTTTGGCAATGTCTGAATTGCTTTCAATTGTCCTGAATTGGATCCTCTAAGTGGCACTGAGGAGAGCTGTTTAAAGCCAGCCAGTAGGAAACACTGTGACCAAAGTATTTGTATGGAATTCAGGCTGCCTGGATATGGCACTACAGTCTTAGATGTGCCACCTTTCAGGGAGAAGATAGTGAGACTTCTCTGGTGTCTGATCAGTGCCTGTAGCACTCTGGAGTGATCCCAAGGTCATATGACTTTCCATCAGTGTCAAAACAAGCCTAAGAGGCCATGAGCAAGAAGGGGCAAAGGTTGGTGACTTGCTTGGCAAGCAGCAGGAAGAGTGGTGGATGGTGGCAGGAGGACCAGAAGAGATAGCCTGAAGATTTGGAAAGGTATGTGGGAAGGGTGAAGGGAGGAGTGTTTGGACAGATAAGAAAGGAGGCATTTTTGGAAAGGAGATGCCACTAGGAGAGTCTGGGCAAAAGACTGCGTCTGCAAAGTGTGGTGGCTTTTTCTTTTTTCTTGATGCGGATACAGACATGTCTTTGCTAGAATTGAAGGACAGTTTTTTGGCTTAGCAAGTACAATGTACTCTGAGGGAAGATGGAGCAAGTCAGATGAAGAGGAGTGTGTGTTATCGTTAGCACTAAAGCTTTGCCAACCCTTGTTCCCCACTGACTGCTCATTCTTACCCATGCTTTGCAATTTGCAGCCTGGGGTTTTTGTTGGAGGTGTGTTTGTTTGTTTTAATGAAGCTGTCCTTTTCAGATGATCCGTGAGTCTGTGCTGTAAGGAGATTGGTGAAATGATCAGGTTTAAAGAAACCAAAACATAGTAGTCCTGGGAAGAAGTTACGGACAAGTCACCTTTATCATGCACCTTCACACAGTCACAGGAGATGAACTGCAGTGTGACCTCAGGAGAAAACAAGGCTTGGGGAGCTTCTTGAGCTAACTACTACTAACACTGGAGTACTTGTATTTTGAATCCCCTTCTGTACAGGGAGGAGAAAATAAATCCATGTGAAGTTATAACAAAATGGCAACAATATTGGCGTGCAGTGAGACATAAATCTAAGAACTGGGCTTATGAGAAGGGGATACACAGGTTTCACTTTGCAGCCTTTTTACTCTGTAAGAAGATGGTTGACAGGCAGGGAGAAGAAGATAGAATGACTGAGAAGAAAGTAAGGAGTTACAGAACACGTTAATAATGTGCGTAATACCACAGTTTGCATGGTGCCAGGATTCTTCTACAGGATTTATTTTCAAATATTCATAAGTATTTCTAGTCTTAATACTTAATTGTAGTGTCATTTTATAAGTACTGTAATTGCCATATGTGTGTAATAGTAACAGAGAACACTAAAAAGTTGTAACTGTCCCTCTGCCTAGCAATGCAATAGTTGCCAAGGCAAATTCTGAAAGATTTTTCATCAATCAGATGACAGAAAAAGGGGGGGGAAACAAACAGTTAAAAATCTAGCTGATATGTTTAGTAAGTATCTCTGGTGTTAAGGGTCTTTCCTGCGTCCTCATAGGGTTGTTAACCTACAGAGACTCTCTGTAACTGTATGTTAATGAAAAAGAATCTTTCTTTTGGAAAAAATAACCTAGCAGGATAGCAAGGTAAGTGTGTTTCAGGACTGTTTTCAGTCAGATACAGAAAAAAATAGCCCATATAGATTCTGCATCCTGAAGGAGGCTCAGGAAGAGTTCTCTCCAATCTGAAGAAGATCTTGGATCTCCCCCTTGGTTTTCACTTCCTCTGGTTATAACCCCACATCGTCAACCAGCAGGATCTGAGGGAAATGTAGTTTATTGAGCTAGTGAAGGGATATTACATTAAAATCCCAGTAACTCAGGGAAAAGATACTATTGTGTAATGTAACATTTAAGTGTCCTCATTTTCCCTGAGCTGTTGTGTACTTTGATACTCTGTATTACTGTATGTGACCTACTGATTATATATAACTCGCTGTAAAGCAGGAAGGTTTTTAACATTACTCAGAATGGGAGTGTGGCGTGGAAGACAACTACAAAATAATGTCATCATTTTCTTCCTTATCCAGTGTGATCCAGCTCAGAGTCAGGAAAACCATGTGATTGATGTGATGATGTTTTTGCCAGTAGCTGCTCTTCAAAGGAACTTTGAAAAGATGATTTTCCTTATTGGTGCCTTGTGCTGTAAATGCCAAAGAAATATGGTCTCTGAGATACAAACAAATCAACAGAGTTGTAAAATAAAAATCTTCATGAGGAATTGCGGAGCCAAGAGATCTGTGAGCCCTCTAAGAGGGTCCCAGCTGGTAGGGACAAGAAATGTCAGTTTCTTGAATACATAGTAGCTTGCAAACTAATTTTCTGTAAATCCATCTGAACTGGAGGGGTGGGGGGAGATGGGCTGAAATGCCTCTGAATGCTCTCTGTGAAATGCTATTTGTGGAAGCTGTGGAAATCCAGACAATTGTGGTGTTCCTGAGGAGATGAAAAGGTGAAATCCTTAATACATTACAGTCATGGTACTTTGAAACTCACCTGCTGGAAGCTATATGCTTCTGTTGAAAAAGTCTCTGAGCTACTGCTGGCCTGTCTGAACTCTTCAAACATTGACTATAGCACTCTTCCGGCCTGTGAAATAGCTCCCCTAATCTAGGACTAATGAAGTCCATGTTAGAAGGGGGAAAAAGCCCTGACCTGACAGTCATTGACAATGAAGTAGTTCTTGTCTAGTTACCCTAGGCCCTTTTTGTAGTTAGTGGAGAGAAAAGCAATTTTGGTATGAATCTTAAACATTAATTTTAAACATCCAACTCAAGGTGGATGACCAAAATTTTACCTTCATGGCTTCAAGCTAGTCTGGAGTTTGCTTTGACTAAGAATGCATTCACAGTATTTAAACTGGTGAACACAGGTTATCCAGACCTCGTGGAAGTTGCAGAGCATTAGCAGCAGTTACTCAAGGTCTGTATTGCTGGAATGTACTCAAATCAATATTTGCACTCTAAAGATAAGAATAAACCAATCTGCCTTGATTTATATAGGAATTCTTTCTGTCTAACATGTTATTTTTTAACATAACATCTACCTTACTTTTGGCTGATATCTTACATTGTTTTGTTACTGTTATCAAGCTGCTGGAAGTTGTATCTTTTAATTTGAGGCTGTGTTCGTCATTTCCCCATCTTTCTTACTTAATGTGGCATTAGCAAATACACCTAGAAGACAAGTGAATTTGGTGCCATGTGTGTAATCCAGTAATGAAAAGTACCTGCTGATATGTTAATAGGTTATTATTGACGACTAGTTGTAGGTAAGCCCACTGCATCAACAAAAAGTTACCACAGCCAGTGGATGTGCTACAATTATGATATTGCCTTTATTTTAAACCACATGCTTGATGATATTTGTTTCCTGTCTTGGTTAATCTTAGTTTTGTTTATTTGTTTTATCTTGTCAGAGGATTGAAACAAGACAATGGATTGGGGAGCTCTGCATACCATTTTAGGAGGTGTAAATAAGCACTCCACCAGTATCGGGAAGATATGGCTCACAGTCCTCTTCATCTTCCGTATCATGATCCTGGTTGTGGCTGCAGAGAGAGTTTGGGGAGATGAACAACAAGATTTTGTCTGCAACACGCTTCAGCCTGGCTGCAGAAATGTTTGCTATGATCACTTTTTCCCCATCTCTCACATCAGACTCTGGGCCCTGCAGCTGATCTTTGTCTCCACACCTGCGCTGCTGGTGGCCATGCATGTGGCTTACAGGAGGCATGAGAAGAAAAGGCAGTTCAGGAAAGGAGACCAGAAATGTGAATTCAAGGACATCGAAGAAATCAGAAAACAGAGGTTTCGTATTGAGGGCTCCTTGTGGTGGACGTACACCAGCAGCATCTTTTTCAGACTGATCTTTGAAGCTGTCTTCATGTATGCATTTTATTTCATGTACGATGGGTTCCGAATGCCTCGCTTAATGAAGTGTAATGCCTGGCCCTGCCCCAACACTGTAGACTGCTTTGTTTCCCGACCTACTGAAAAGACGGTGTTCACTATTTTCATGATTGCTGTGTCCAGCATTTGCATTCTTTTAAATGTGGCTGAATTATGTTACTTACTGACAAAATTTTTCCTCAGAAGGTCTAAAAAAGCTGGGAATTCGAAACAGCAACCCAACCATGAGAATAAGGAAGAAACCAAACAAAATGAAATGAATGAGTTAATATCTGATAGCTGCCAGAACACAGTTATAGGGTTTTCAAGTAGCTAAGGTGGTGTCAATGCTGATGTTCACTCTTTTTGGAGTGAATGTTTTATTTAATGGCTGCAAATGAAATTTGTTGTATGAAACAAAATTGGGTGAGATTTTGATGCATAGTGTCAGATGTACATGTCTGGGAAAAAGTCAGGGCAGCCTGAACATGTGAAAATTGTGTGAGGATTAAATAGGAAGATACACTTTCCTATGAGTACCCTTACAAGCTGACTGTGACAAGTGGGAAGTCCACTTCTGCCTTCATGCTGACACAGGTCCTGAAAACTAAGTGCAACAGCAATAAGAACAAAATTTTCCAAGCTAGGTATTCTAGTATTACATGATGCTTTGTAATAGCAATAGTTTTTGTGAACTGATGATTAAAATATTTTTCTAAAATCTAATATTCCATGTTACTTAAGGTGTTACAGCACACAACAGTCTGTTTTATTTCTTAACCAGGTATATGCAGATGAACCCTGTAATACCATATTCATAGGGAAGAGACAGAATAGGCTACATACATCTTTACAGCTTTGCAAGTGCTGCTTGAGTCTGGACAGGTAGCTTGAGATGCTTGCATACATGCTGCTGGCAGTAGGGGAATTGTATGCAAGCCCACCAGTGTGGATAATTGAGGTAGCTAGATTCTGAGGGCAAAGTCATGCCTAGAAACAGCACAAGAATATAGTTACAGCTTATGGAGACTTCTTTAAACATCTAGCAGACCTCAAAAATTTATCTTTCTTTTAATTGCATACTGCCAGTTTTATAGCAATTTATCTAAGTTTGTGTAGATGTTTATTTCTCTAATGTATTAGCTGTATTGTTTCTTTATGCTGTATCACATAGAACTTTTTTGGTTTTGATTTGTTTGCTTTTTTTGTAGTAGACTGGTGGTGCTGTTATGAGACTAGAGACCATCTGGTTTCAAGGACATGGAAAAGTATTACTGGAAATGGAGCAAGTCTTCTGAATAAAAGGCAAACATTTTAACCTTTCTTAGTGAAGTGAGAGTCTATATGTGAATGCTAGGCAAGATTTTAAGTAGGAACTTACAAAAAACTTTTTAAAGTAGAGACAGTACATCAGAGTGCACATAACCCTTAGATACCCCTCATTCCCATCCAGAGCACTGATGCCCTCATTCTGTATTCCATACTCTAATGGACCTACACAGGTAACTGAGTGCATGGCAGTATGTGCTTGTGGGAGGAGTATGCTTGTGAAAGTAGGGGAACCTGAAAGAGGTGAGTGCAGCTATATTGTCTTTAGTGCTCCCTGTTTTGGACCACTTCTCACCACCATGAGTACACTGACCTCTGTAGAGCTGAGTTTTGGGGGTTGATTTGTTGTTCTTTTATAAATGGATTAGCCTCACTATTTTTGTATAATGGAACTACTCTTCCAAGGGGCATAGCAAAGAGCAGGTAACCTGAGGAGCAGAGATTGCAGAGTGTCCTTTTCCTCATGCTGCCATATCACACTTCTTAGAGATGCCGGCATAGCTCTGTGTGTCCATGCTGTTATGTGGGCTTGGGTATGTTGGTTGTTTTATTTGTGACCAGTAAAACCCTAACACGGAGCAGGCACAAGCAATAGGAGAGAGAAAATACCTAGAGTCAGCTCTGTCCCTGCATGAGGGCCTGAGCTGAGCCCTGTCATTTATCTATTCTGCTGGCAAACTCCTGATCTTTCCTGCCTTCACAGCACATTTTCTTTTTTACTCACTGTTGTGAAAAGAAATTGCTGCTAGTCTTCTCAATGTGTCTACCAGCAAGCTCAAGGAAAAAGTATATGTAAATGTAGTATGTTAGTGTATATTGTTCTCTCTGCAGATTTAAGGAAGCTGTTCCCTTAGGGTCAGGAAGGTGGGTGCTCAGGCTGTACTTCACTGGATCACCCCCCAGTCTGCCCAGGGGCATGAGCATTGTGGTGGTTTCAGGGTGTGGAGATACAGCTACTTCTCTTCTAGGACTGTTTCATGGAACAGCTTGAGACTTGACTTTCATCTGGGACATGCTGTGGATCACACACCATATGATGAATATGAATGCAGATCAGTTAATAGTTATGCTTGATTGTGTCTTACCTCTTTAGTGATCAGTTTGAAATAGCCCTATACTGATTGCCAGTAAACCTGTGAAACACCTTAAAGTAGATACATTTTCCTCAAATGGAAGAGGGGTAGTTTTTCTTGGTCTATGATAAAATGCAGGCCAGCAAAACCCCAAATGGGGATATGATGATAGCTCTCTATGATTTTTCTTTTCCTGCTCACAAATTTTCAAAGAGTGAGTTCTATTCCAGCAGTTAGTTTTTTCTAGAAGGTCAGTTCCATGACTGTTTTTCTTTTCATCCTGGGTAAGTGGGCAAAGTTTCAATTAAGAAATTGGTTGTCTGCAGTCCTTTGTAGGCCAGCACAGCTCTGTGTGTGGCCATGCTGTGAATGGATTTGGGTTGGCTGGACATTTCCTGTGTGGTAGCAGGACCTGGTAAGGTGCAGTCTGGCAACACTGCCCTGTTGCTGCGGTGTCCTGGCAGCCAGATGGGCTAGGAACAAATGTGCCAGTCCCTGTCCAATCTACACCAAGGGCAGCTGTAAATCAAAGAGCTGGAGCTGATCCAAGGCTTCACTAGCTCTAAGCCACTGATTGTCTCAGCAGGCAAGACCAGTTGTGACTGATGTGTTTGGCTGGAACACTTCTTCTCCTTCTGTGTACAACCTTAATTATGGACACTCTTCTGAAATATCTCCTAACTTCTGCTACTGCCAAGGTGAAGTCCCTGGCAGTTTCATTGCCCTCTTTAAATTATTCCTAGTAGATGGCATCATGATGAAATGACAGTAACTTGTTTCTCCAAGTCATCTTCCCCTACCTGCTGTATTTCGTGACCTCAGCAGAGGAAGCAGCAGTGTTTAGTAGGGTCATAGTTAACCTTTCTTGCAGGGAAAAGCCAAGATGCTTTTCTTGGTTTCCAGCTTCCTGTGTCTTCCCAAACTGGCTGGGGCTGCTCTGAACTGCAAAGCACATATGACCCCAGACGTTCTCTGTGCTTGCCCTTGCTCCTGCCCTGCAGCCATACCTCTGGGAGAGGGTCTCTCCAGCCTTCTAAATCTCTGACCTACTGGTGACTGGTTTATACTGTACTGGCACCACCATCCTCCCATGGTAGATCAACCAGTTTTCTCTGATGGCAGCTGGCTTAATTGTCTCTGCCCATCTCTCCTGCAGTTCCTGACTGTGATTTCTTCTTTGTTATGCCTGAGGCAGAGATTGCTTAAATTGGTTTTGATGCCAAATGATTAATCAGAGCCTCTGGAAAATCTCTCTTGCAAATTCCCTGCATTCCCTCCCACCCTCTTGTCTTGCTTTCTTTTCAAATAGGCAGGAGCCTTGAGCACCTACAAGTGCAGCACCACTGGCTGCTGACTCTATTCCTGTTACACACCACAGCCCTTGACTGCAGCACCACTGCACACCCTGCTTCATCCTTCTTTCTTCCCCATTGCAACCTTAACTCTTGACCCAGGCCCTTCCCAGCAGCAACCCTGCATGCCAAAGCTCTAAAAGCAACTGAGACCAGTTGTGGGATGGTCTTAACCCGCTCTCCTCCTTTTGCAGTCAGGCTGCCTCCCCTACTAGAGGTGCTACAGCCATGAGCTCTCTGCTGCCAGGTTAGAGTCACTTTGGCTCTGCAGCCTCTCTCCTGGTGTGTGTTGTGTCAGCCCAGTACTTCACTCACCCTTGCCCTGCAAGAACATGCTGGGAAGCACTGCCACAGACAACATGAGGTAGACCTCTGCTCCCAGCTGCCTGGTGGTTTTTTCTATTGCTGTTGTTATCTGTATTCCCCTTACTGAGCCAAGGCTATATTACAGTCCTGCTGAAATAAATCTATTTCACAGAACCATGGAGTAGTTTGGGTTGGAAGAGACCTTGAGTACATCATCTACCCCTTGCAATGAGCAGGGATATCTTCATCTAGATTGGGTTGCTCAGGGTCCCATCCAACATGACTGTGAATCTTTCTAGTCATGGGGCATCTACCATCTGTCTGAGCAACTGGTTCCAGTGTTTCACCACCCTCATTGTGAAAAATTCCTTTATATCTATTTAGTCTGAATCTGCCCTTCTTTAGTTTAAAATCATTACCATTGTCCTATTGCAACAGGCCTTGCTAAAAAGTTTGTCACCATCTTTCTTATAAGCCCCTTTTAAGTACTTAAAGGCTGCAAAAAGGTCTCCTTGGAGCCTTCCCTTCTGCAGGCTGAACAACCTTAATTCTCTTAGCCTGTCTTCGTACGAGATGCCTTCCATCCCTCTTGATCATTTTTAGGCCCTCCTCTGGACCCACTGCAACAGGTCCACATCTTTGCTGTTCTGAGGATTTCAGAGCTGGATGCAGCCCTGCAGGTGGGGTCTCAGCAGAGCAGAGCAGAGGGGCAGAATCCCCTCCCTGGCCCTGCTGCCCACACTGCTTTGGATGCAGCCCAGGGGATGTTTGGCTTGGATGTTTGGCTAAGTGCACATGGCTGGGTCATGTCCAGCCTCTCATCCACCAGCACCACCAAGTCCTTTTGCTCTTAATACCTTCATCCTATTGATACTTAGGGTTGCCCTGACCCAGGTGCAGCACCTTACATTTGGCTTCGTTGAACCTTGTGATGTTCCTATGGGCCCACTTTTGAGCTTATCCAGGTCCCTCAAGTGTGTCAGCTGCACTACACAGCTTGGTGTCATCTGAAAACTTGAGGGTGCACTTGATCCCACTGTGTATGTCTGATATCACTGATGAAGATATTACAGAATATTCTGAGTTGGAAGAGACTCAAAAGGACCATCGAGTCCAATTCTTAAGTGAATGGCCCACATGAGGATCAAATCCACAACCTTGGTGTTATTAGTACCATGCTCTAACCAACTGAGATAATCTCAATGGCTCACATTAAAGGTCAGCTAGTTCGAAACCCCCTGCCATGGGAGCAGAAAGGAGATATTGAACAGTCTGGCCCTGATATGGGGGTGGTCCCTGAGGGACACCATTTTTTACCAATCAGTATTGGGACATTGAACCATTGACCACTCCTCTTTGTATATGACCATCCCAACCCATTCCTCATCTACTGAAGAGTGTACCCATTAAATATATCCATTTCAGAGAGAAGGATGTTGTGAGTAGACTGTACCTATTATAAATGGAGATGAGGGGAGAACTTAGACAAATGCCTGCCTTTCCAGGTTTCTGGCAGTAGACAGCAGCTTTATTGAGGGTGGCCAGCACCCCAAAACCCAAACTCTTGTTCACAAGTTCTTAATAATGACCAATTAGGCCTATTACAACCTGAGTTATTTATTTGAACAGACCAAGGAAAACAGACATAAGACTTTAAACAGGCTCTAAACAGACTTACTTACTACACAGGATTAACAAAAGAAATACTACTAGTAGATAAAATACAGTGCACAATAAAGGTACCTATATTAAGGCTAGCAAAGAAATAGTATAGATTAGGAGCCAATGTCACTTACCAAAAATGATAGTGGTGTGCAGAGAATCTCCTAATTCCTCTCAATCCCCAGGGAAGTATCTCGATGCCAATGTCTTGGTTGTTGAGGAGAACTCTCCACACACTTAGAGAGTGTATAAGAGATTTGATTTCATGAAGATCACAGTGGTCTTTTATAGTTGTAAAAATGGTTGTCTGTCAGTCACTTTATTTTTGGTTCATCCTTTCTCAAGCCAAGACAGGATGTTTATTGCTGGTTAAGGGGGTTTTCACCCGAGCTAATTCATCCCATGACAAACCATTCTGGCTTGACTTTAGCCATATGTGACAGGGAGATAAGTTTCTGCTGTATTGAGGGTGAAAGGTCCTGCCACAGCACTAAAGGCCTTACAGAAATCCAGGGAAATTACACCTGTAGGCCTTCTCATGTCCATTGCTGTAGTCACTCCCTCACAGAAGGCTACTGGGTTGGCTAGGCATGACTTGCCCTCGGTGAAGCTGTGCTGGTGTTTTCAAATCCCCTCTCTGTCCTCTATGTGCCTTAGCATAGCTGTGCTCTGAGAGAGCATGGCCTCTGAAGCCAGAGAGACTGTCAGAGCTGAGACCCTATGCCACGCTGGCCACTGCTGTCCCCTCAGGTAGGATGGCAGAGGCCATTTCCACCTCAGCAAACTTCCTCATAGGGACTGCATCAGGCTGCAGTGAGAACGTGACTGGTGTGGCAGCCTTTCCCCTGCCAGAGGCAGTGTATACACCCATTTCCCTGAATGGCCCCTGTGTTGTCAGGCTTGTATTTCTCAGCTTAGGCATGGTGAATGGCCTCCTTTTCACCTTCCACAGAAGCCAAAAATTGGCTTCACAAAAAAATATGGGGTGGGGTGCAAATAACACTTCTGCAGTTTCCCACCTGCTTGGCCATGCACCGTGATACTGTTCTGGAGTGTGACTGCTTCTCCAGCAGCCACGCACAGCCAGGTGCCTTGGGTGGGCTTCTCCAGAAATAGGCACCCAAAGCTGTGTCTGACACACAAAGCAATGGACAGGTGGATCTGTGGGAGGAGAAGATAGGGAGAGGTTCTTGCAGAGCCCTGACTCAGCCATCAAGTCCCAGCAAGGCCAGTCAGCACCCTGTTTCATCCCTGGCAAAAGGTGTATGGGCAGGAGTGCCGCTCCCTGTACCTTGTCACAGCTGGCTACCACCTGCCTGAGCTGCTGGGACACCATCAATGCCAGAATTGGTACTTCAGCCTCCCCACACCCACCGATGCTGTGAACATCACGTTGGCCCTTCCTGCAAGCTTGCAGATGTTTCAGCGCCAGACCCAAAGCTACTCGCTGTCACTCAGCAAATCCCTGTTGATTCCAAGCAGGTTTGGGCCAGGCCCTTAGGAAGGGTGTAACTCCTTAAAAACACTGCAATAGCACCCAGACGCTTTCTGCACTCTCATTTTGCAACATCAGGCCCCATTTCACACAGCAGCTATTATCTCCTGGCAGCAGATCTCCAAATTGGATATGTAATTCCCAGTTCAGGCTGTGCCCACCCACTGCCAGCAGTGATGCTGCCCTGGTGCTGTGCAGGCCAAAGAGCCCACACTGATGTGTGGTCATGCTCTCTCAGCCATTTTAGCCATTTCCAGCTTCTGCTGGTGGCTGCAGAAAACTCTTTATTGCCTAGAGGAGGAGGGGGAGAGCTCCCTAGAATGTTCTGGGTTAACAAATCCAAGGGTCTTTTTTTCAATACTGTTTTGGATGTTGGGTAGCCAAATATTTGTGTATGAGCCCACAAATCAGAGAAGCTTGGAACAGCAAGATCAGTAAAGCAGTAAGGTTTTACACCCTGCTGGCTCCAACCCAACAGGACTCTCAGTCCATGTCAGTCAGGCTATTTGACTTCTTCAGATCCAGAGGCAGAGCTGGTTCTTCTCCTAACAATCCAGAGTAGCATGGTGTAGCCTTACTATATTACCAAAACCATAGTGGAGTCCTGGCTAATCTAATTTCTCACAGTATTTTACACTGCCATCCCCTTGTTATAATTTACATGATACACCTCTCAGGCCAGGGACTAGTCTCAGTTGTCTTTGGGATATCTGGGAAATTTAGGCAAGTATTAAATAGCAACAACAACAATGATGACCTTGAGAAAGAATCTTTTGATGCCACTTAGGATATATGAAAAACTTGGAAAGAAAAGCAACTGGTGAACCCTGTGGCCAGGTAAAACTCCTTGTATGTCCCTGGGGCTAAAGTTCACAACAGTGAACCTGGAACGGCTCTTGCAGCTTTTAGCCAGATGTGGGTGACACAGGAGGGGAAATTTAATCCTGTTATTAGGAATGATGGCTTGGGTTTAATTAAAATATTTCCCAGGCTGCCACACAGTGTGTGTTCAGTTGGGAATAATGAAAAAATATTTGAAAGCATCCAACAGAGGCTGTCTGAAAAAATTGCCACACTCAGAGTTACTTACTCGGTTTTCGGTTTCTTATCTGGTAAAAATTTAACTAGTTCACCAGTCCCTGCAAAGTTTCCCAGAGCAGATAAGGGTTGTGCAGTGAGCCAGAACACTTGTGTCTCCCACACCACAGGTGTCCAAATGGGGCTGAACCCAGCTCTGATCCCGCAGTTCCAAAGAGAGGAATAATGAAAATAATAGATTGTATTGACACAGAAAAAGTGTAGCAAAAGGTAAGATTACCAGCAAATGTTTTAAACACTGGGTTAAGGACTCAAGTTTTCTTTTGGCACCTCTGATAATTATTTATGTTTAAAGGGATATTTTCAGCAGAAGAGGCTGATAGAAGATAAAATCATTAGATGACGAGAGAGAATAAGTTTGGATCTGTTATAAATACATATTGTATTGTTGGCTTTTCGCAAATATTGAAATGAATGTCACACGTGTAATGTTAGAAAACTTAGTTGCATGGATATAGTTTCTTAGAAATAGTAGTGTGATTTCTTAGAATTATAGCATGATATGTAGAATGCTCCTTTTTGTTAGTGTAACTCAGAGAATAGCAAAGATAAGCAAGGAAGTTCCCCACATTCCTGGATGAAGATAACAATGACAGGCTTCAGACTCTGGAAGGAAGTGAAACACAGGAAAACCAGAGGATTTGGTCAGCAGAACTGGACCACAACGGATTGCCAAATTTTAAACAGACCTACAAAAGCAGGATGGGGGAGGCTTGAAACCTAAAGAACACCAAAAAAGAATATTTGAATGATGCATAGAGATCTATGAATATGGATGAGACTTGGGCATTTAACTGAAGAGATCTGTTAGCTAAGGTGTGCCCCTGGCATCATGCCAAGCACCCGGCCATATTAACTCTTTGCTTTATTTATGTCTCCTATTGTCCTTTTTATTAAACCTTTTAACATTTTACCAGGAGTGAACCTCGTTTTTCACAGATCAGAGAAGAATTAAGGCACGTTGGGGAATGATCTTTTTAGCAGTGACACTATGGTAGGTGAAAAACAAAATTAATTTCAAGGAAAGATTTAAACTCTTCATCCAACTCCCTGGTTTCCAGTGGCCTGAACAGCTTCAGGAACAAGAGTTGCCTGGGCTGGCACATCAGTCAGCTCTGCTCTGTGCCCTGAGGTGAAAGAAAGAAAAAAAAAATACAAAACCAAAAATATTTAGAAGTGTAAAGAAAAAAAAATTGATAATGAAATAGATAATTGTATCACCCAGTTATATCACCCAGTTATGCTGGCAGGTGGGAGGCAGGTTCAGCTGTCCTTGGGAGTCAGAGACCTAAGGGAGTTGCTCCCAAAGAGATACACGTGATTTCTGGCACAGAGCTGGAAGGTGTGCCCACACCCAGCAGAGGTGAGAAGTGATGATCAGAAACACCTTCCTTTTTCTTGGTCACTCTGAGGAGAAAACGCAGCATCAATAAGAGTAACTTTTTCACTTGTTCACAGACACATGAAACTGATAATCTGGAACTGCATTTACTGTGTATTATTCCACAGGAATTAGAAATGAAAGGGGGATGCATAACTCAGTTTTCACTCCTCACAGCCAAGAGGGATAACCTTGATTCCAAGCTTATTTTTGTGCTTATGCACTGCTTATTGTAAAGATTAAAGTCATCCCGGGGCTTCCTCTGGAGGGAGAGCCTGACTTGCTAAACTGCCGCCCACACTTTCTCCCTCTGACATGTCCTCTGTTCTTCCCAGCACCGAGGTGGGGTTGATACGGAGGTTATATGGGGTTACATGGAGACGCCCCTTGCCCACCCCTCTGGCCCCTGCAGTGACACCAGAGAGAGGAGCTGTGGGTGAACTTGCAGGTGATAGTGGAAGGCACCCAGTGAATTGAAGTGCCTGGAGGGCTGGGTGGCAGCTGGATGGGGGTTTCCTCTATTACAGCGCTGAACGTAGGTGTCTGACATCTATTTAAATCCTATCAGATACCTAAATAGCCTCTTGGATCTCATCCCAAAACCTGTCTAACCCCTTTATCACTGTGTAGGGAAACCCTGATTAGCAATCAAAGGTTTTCGCAGTCAAAGACATCCTACCAGGTAATCACCAACCAAAGGGAATAATTCACAGCTTCTGGAGGACCGACCCAACCCATACAGCTGTATGTCCTCGGCCCGAGTGGTCTTGTGACATCACCTGCTTCACACACAATTCACCAGCTTAATTTACTCCTCAGCGAGCTAAATCTCGCTCTTTTTTTTTTTTTTTCTTTTTTAACAGTTCTGGTATTTTACAGCCTCATTCACCAAAGAGCTGGGAAGTATTGTCCAACTGACCGCTGAAGAATTGCCACCTATTAAACATTATTAAAAGCCAGCAGAAAATGCATTATTTCTTGATGGATCTGTGAGAAAAATAGGAAGAGATGTAACTTTTTTCCACATTTACTAACCAATGATAAAAGGTGAATATTAGAAATGAGACGTCACACAGCCCAATCTGCAAATCTGAAGCAGAATCAAATTCACCTGGGTTATACTTGAGGTGTATTTGACTTAAAGAATTCTTGAGGAATAAGGGCTACCTGATCCTGCTTGACCATTTCCTATAGCAGAAAGGCTGTTTTGAATAACTAAATTAAATTTATATATATCTTGATAAATTCCTGTGGTAGTTATATTTCAATTAATCTGAAGTTTTGATACATTATTTTAGCTTATTTTGTAAGCTGTCAGTGCTGCTTAACTAATTTGAACACTGGACAAACTCTCAGCATTAACCAATCCCAGCCACACTGGGCAACACAACAGCAAAAGCCCAAATACTTGTTATTTTGGGGTTTAATTATCATTTTCAGAGAGTGGAGGACACCACTGAGGACGGAAACATGTTGATGAAATGATTCCTTTAGACTGCAGGGTTCAAACCCATATCTCCATCTAACCTCAGGAGAGAGAGATGAGAGTACCACCCTCACCAGTGGCACAGCACACAAGCCCTCACTAGCTGTTCTGGGCTGTGATATAGAAATGTAATGCTTTCCAGAAAGTGATGGATTTCAGAAATCTGGCCACTAACTTCTAGGCATAACTGGAAAGTATTTAGGCAACTTACCCCATCTCTTCCTTTGCTCTCTGGAATTTCAAATAGAGCACAAACTGTTTTATTCCTGAATCTGGACTGCGGCCACAGCTCTGTCATAGCACATATCGAATAAGCAAAAGGAAAAATATTAATTAATTTAGCTATTTTTAGAGATCATGCTGTGATTTTCACATCAGCAGGCAGTGCAATTACATTACTGGGTAGTGCTGGAAGTGTACTGAATGCCATAGAAAGGAAAAAGCAATGCAAATAAAATTAACTGGGCCAACTGGAGCTATGCAAGGGCATGAACAATCTTGTTTTTTATGTCCTTATGTTTTTTATTTCACGTCTCTGAAGTTATAGACATGCATGTGAATTTTGCTGATTTACAGGCAAAATACCTGTTCCCAGGACATACCATAGGCTGCACAACAATGCAACATGTCTTGACACAAGGAAGAATGACCTCACCTGAGGCCGTGTGTTGCAGTTTGGAAATCAAGTGTTTCAACAACAACTGCAATCCCTGGCGGGAACTGAAAACTCTGCACGTTCTGATCTTGAATGGAATTTCCTTGTGGCTTCACATAAATGCTGTCAATCCAAATAATTTCCAGTAGATACGATCTCTTTTGAAATAATAGAAACTACTGCAAGGGATTTATGAGCACCCTTGCCTGATGCTCTACCCATAATGATAAAATATCTAGCAGTAAAACACCTGGTGTGATTTACACCGGATTAATTTCACACTTTTTCCACAAACTAGACATGTACAGAGTTGCTGTAAGGTTGTTTTAATCCCATTTTTCCTGTGTCCAGACAACATTCCCTGTACAACTCAGAACATCAGCCAGCCCATACCAGGCAAATGCCAGCAGGAGCACCGTATTCCTTCCCCACACTGGTTCCAAGAGGTGAGCCCCACTGTGAATGCCTCCTGGTAGTGCCTGGTCTCATTTTGGTTTGGAACTTCACAGCCTGTGGGTCACCAAGACCTGAATTTAGCTCTCTTCACATCCTCTTAATTTTTTCTGAAAGCCCAACATATTTGGGGAGTGACTTTTTCCTGCTTTTTACATTTGTAGAATTAGCTATGTGCCAATACAGCCCAACATCCAGTTCCTTGCACTGCCTTGACCAGGAAAGACATCCCAGTCCTTCACAGTGACTGAGAAGGGACTGCACACACAGGTCAGAGAGAAGAGAGAAGAGAGAAACTGGGGTGTGTGCAGCAGAGGGATTACGAGTCTGGAGCTGCTGCTGGGATCAGACACAGCAGCATGGGGCAAAAATTGTCTGCCAAAAGTGTTGGGAGTTATACTGGGGGTCTCTTGGAGGGGTATCCTAGCACAGATAAGGTCCTCTTCTCAGCAGCTGAGGACAGGCTGTGTGACACTCCAGAGTGTCTGTGACCACTGGGGAGCAGGTACAGCGGGCACAGGGCAGAGCTATGGGCAAGTGCACCTGAGCCAAGAGACCCTGGTAAGGAAGTCCCAGCTAACACAACTCTACGTGCACTTAATGTGCGGGGTTTGGGCATTTCCCCTTGAGCATGCCTCAAACAATTCCAGCCTCTTTTTCAAAGTGCTACCTTTTATGTAGTCAGACAACAAAGGAACAGATTTTTTTTTTCCTATGGTCAGTTTATTCTGCTACCCACCATTTACTCATAAAAATGTCAGTTCAAAGAGGAACCACCTAGCAGCAGGTATGTGGTGGTGCTGAGAAAGAATCTCAAATAAGGAGCAGCAACCTGGTAAAAATGTATTTCTTAGCAAAAGAAATTATCTACCAACCCATTAAATTACATCCAGCAAGCCACCAAGCACCTGTTCAGCTGGAGCCCTTGACTTCTAGACAGATTTTAAGTACTGAGAGGACATGGATAATGCAAACATTGCTAAAGACAGTGGTTTTGTTGGATGTCCACATTTCTCTGCCGGGAGCAAATCCCTTTATGGTGAACTTAAATAAAGTGAAGAGCAGAGGTAGAAACATTCCTGACCCAAAGGGGTTTGGCTTTCCTTCCTTTGGGGTGCTGGTTGAAAGGGATATTTCTTGTGTTTGCCTGGAGTATTTGTAATCCTGAATGCCTACATTGCTTAGGAATAAGCTCAGTGACCTTTCTGAGGAGATTCTGTGTGTCTCTTTGCCATTTCTTGGCACGATATCTCTGTTTCTTCCAGGTCTACAAGATCCCTTCCCACAGATCTCTGCAGTGGCCTCTGCTGGGACTCCTGTGGTTAGCAGCATGATGACAAGCAAGGGGGAGAGACATTGGTACCTGGAGCATTATCTTCCCTGGGGCTCCACCACACAGTCCAGAAATCAAGGACTCCTTCCTCATACTCATTTAGCAGTAATTGCTGATCCACTCCTAAATGATCTGGTCCCTTTGGCTTGTTCCAACTTCAGCTGATTCAGTCCATGTGTAGACTTAATAACCACCTGAGTTCCTTCCCCTGGTTCTGTGTAGCTAAAATGCACTTGCAGCTGCAGAGAAATCCTTGAGATCTTTCAGGGAACATCCTGGCAGTTTGCAGCTTGCCTTCCTTTCAAATCTGCCAATACAAGTCTCCTCAAAGAGCTTGAAAGTCACCTTCCCAACACAGTCAGACCCAGGGAAAAGCCTTTCTTCTCTCTGAGACTATTCTGCACACCAGAGACTTCTTGGTACCCAAGAAAAAGAAACACAGAAGTGAGACAAGTTCTCAGTTTTTCCAGCCTGTGGCAGCTGCTGGAAAAAAGACTGGGGGGAGTGAAAGGGATGAAAAGACACTGTCCTTTGGGAAAGGAAAAGGGGAGATGAGAAAAGTCGTGACTGGGAAGAACACGTGTAAAATTTGTAAGGATATCAGGGAGAGCCTAAAATAGCAGACAGATAATTCAGACTACTGGGGCAAGACTTCCAGGGATTTTTTCACTAGCAGCCTTTGGACCCCAAGGATACTGCCATGTTCGATGTTCTCCACCTTTATTGCACAAAGCAGGGGAAGAGCCAACATCCTTATCCCTTTCCAACCTATTGCAGACAAGAGCTGTGAAACTGATGAATAGAAAACCACTTCACCCTTCCCATAACTATTCATAATAATTTATACTGTCATAAATTATTGACTCTTAATTAAATACTGGCTCAGTCCCTAGTTGTTATCTCCAACTGTCATCCCAATTTATCGCTAAGGTCATAAATTATAAGCATTGACCATTACTTAGCCCTTAAAAATCAAAAGTTCTTCTATTTATACCTAACATTTGTTTATCACCTGTAGAAATGCAAGAAAGGAATATAACAAACCAGAAAAACTTGGGCAAGAAAAAGGTTGCACTGGCCCATGAATATTTTATCAGCTGTAGAATAATTATTTTAGTAGAAAGGTTATTGGGATATTTTTTTCTTGTTGTTTGTTTGTTTTTTAGTGTTAGCAAGGTATCTAACACTTTCCCTAGCTTAACTCATGTGTTTATTTTTCAATTTTTACTGAAACTTTTACTTTTTATCTGAGACTTGTGCAACTAGTCTGGAGTTTATGTATACCACAGAACTCAGAAGAGTCCTTCCAAGCATCAATGCCATGCTGTAGTCCAGCCCCACCTCCCCCAAACCCCAGAGAAGCATGATCTGCCTTCCTCTGACAAAGGAAACTGCCCTCAGCTCAACAGCATTTCTGCGTACTTTGCTGTTTGGTTTTGTGCCTGGTTGTTTCAGGTCAGCAGAATCATTCAAGCAAGCTCACTTCACTCCCCACTCTGCTGGTAGCATTTCCCTCTTAGGTAGAAGGTGGTATATAACCTGGATGTATATAATTTTTTACCAAATACTTAGTGGCCCTTGGCCCAACAAATCTCCCTGAAGCCTACTTCAGCTTCCTTTATTATTTCCTGTACAAGCAGAGCCTCACGGTCTTGCATAATTTCTGTTAACTTTACAGCTCCAAATTGCTGCCCATTGACCAACAGCAGTCAAGTTTGAGCATGCAGCTGCCTGGTTGGTTTCTGCCAGGACAGGAGCTCTCCTAATGTTGTCTCTGCACAGGGGCACCAGTGCCAGCTTTGCACACAGCTTTGTGTGCTTCAGTGCACAAGAGTTCTTCAGGTGCTGCAGATTTTGCCCAGTCAGCATAACAATTTTAGTCTGTCATCCTGTGTTCTTTTTTAATCTCCTCTACTGAATATAAATGGCTGCCAAAAGTCAGCAGATTTTGAGCATTCTCCAAATTATGTGCACAACCCCCTTGTAGAGTGCTAAATTTCCTGCACTCCCCAGTGGCAGTGAAGCCCTTGCTCTTGGATACCCCACAAACTAAGAGAGAGCACTTGGCTTTGGCATGTGAAGGAGCCATCTGATGGGATGTGTGGCAGCTGTTTCACAAGCAGTTGAATTGCCAGGAAAAAAGTTTTAAAGTGGGGAATGAAGAAAACCTAGGGAATGAAAAAAGAGAGTGAGCATTTGAGAATTTGACTCGTCCTTATGTCCTGGGGCACAGCCTGGATATGTCCCAGACATCTTCACAGGCATGTTCTCAGGGGCATTGCTCCAGGGAATAGCAATGGGCATGGGGATAGCACCCGAAGGGCCCTGGGATTGTGTGTGACTGATAGCACCATATAGACAGGTCACAGTTGTAATCCAGCACAGACCTGTTGATGGAACATGTTGGTGTGGGCTTGACCATAGCTTCTGCCTGGAAAGCTCTTTGTAATAGTCACTGCTTTTTTTAATCTTGTTAACAGCATGAGATTTCAACTGTATCCCTTTAGTTCTTCATGACTCTTCCTTCCCAGCTCCTTTAAACAGTTCAACTCCTTTATCTCTGAATAGTTTAGCAAGAGGAAGTGTTTCCCATTATATATTTGCATGCAAGAAATGACTTGGTTGATATGATGCATACATAGGTGCAACCAGGTCGCTATTGAGTCATTTTATTCTTGTTTTTAATCTGATTCAGGACCTGAATTTCAGACCTTTGCAAACTGCTGGATCAGTCACGTAGTCAATGATTTAAATATTGACAAAAGAACAAGAGAATGTACTTTATCTGGATTAAAATAAAACAATGCAAAAGATGTGAATCCAGCCCACTTTCCATGGAGGTATCATACATCATTCTCAGATACTGCCTGCTCTCCTAACCATTCCCCTTGAGCTCCTGTCGCTGAGTCCAACGACTCACACCAGATATTTTAATCACAACGCTCTCCACCCACATCTTCCCGTTCTCTTTGTGGGGTGTGCAGAATCAGATCTTTTCCCATTGTTGGCATCCAGTCTCTCCTCAGGCTTCACTGGCACTGCCCTTTGTATTTAGAAGCTTTTATGGCTGCTTCATCAATCCAGTTTTCAGCATTTTCTCTCCCCAGCCTCCAGCATTTGGCACTGATATCTCTCATTGTCTTCTTCCCACCCTTATCGGTGGATAAATGTGGGTTTCTTCTATTCCCTTTGTGCTCCAAGAGACAGGGGAGAACAAAACCTCCTCAGATAAGCATCAAGATTAAAAGTGTTCTTGGCAAACCTGAGAAAAGTTTGCCTGAACACTAATAGTGCATTTACAGACATGGAATGTGCACGGCAAAGGGTGGGAGTTGGTCAAAAGCAAGGTCTCCCCCTAGCTCTGGCTGTGCCCTACACCCCTCCTCTTTGGGGAGAGATTATTTCTGAGAGACAGTGGAAAACATCTCCCTAGAAGGAAAGAAAATCACAAAGCTCCTTTATAGATCCTGCTCTGCCTGTGCCTGGCCTTGCGGTGCATCTTTGTGACCCTCTCTGTGAAAAGGCATCACTCTCTCACATGAGACTCCTCACCCTATCACAAAACTTTTTTTTTTTTTTTTTTTTTTTTTTTACTACTGGTAGGAAATAGGGGTCCTACCCACCAACTCTGTCTTACCGTAAAGGGGTTCGAGCCTTGTGCACAAGCAGGGCCAGGGGCTGCGGAGCTCAGGGCAGTGAAGACCCTGAGAGCGGCAGGGCAAGCCGGGGCGAGCCAGCTGGGCCAGCCAGATGCCCCCCTGAGGGGACAGGCAGGGGCCCTGTGAAGGTGTCTCTGGAGCCGCAGGGCCTGGACAAAATACCTGAGAAGCTGAGGGAAGCATACTTATCTATTCTGATTGGGGAGAAAAAGGCAAACAGCTACTACAAAGAAAATTCTGGTTGCCACAGGGTGGTGAAACAAAGGATCGGGATCGGGCAGCTATTGACACTTTAAAATGTGTCACTTGAATGTTGTGTTAAAGCGTGTTTTTTTTTACAGCTAGACGAATAATGGAACCTGTCCTTGCTGTCCTGCACAGCCAACAGAAAAGGCAGAATCCACGCTGCTTTATGAAGTAAATTTGGAAGATGATTTTGAGGAATTTCTGGTGGAAGACGGCTCTAACTCAGAGAAGTAAACTAGGTGCTGTGTGCCTCCTGAATGGTTTGAACTAGGCAGCGAACATAAATGAAGGTTGATGTCTTCCGCGCTGGCTTCTTTTGTCAGTGGTCTTAAGCTTTGTCTGGCAGAGGAGCCTTCGGAGACTGTAAGGATTATGGCATTGATGCCTGTGGCCAGGGAACTGAGAGTCACCTTGATGCCTTAGGTTTTAACTTTTATATTTTTCAAATCCTGTACTGCTAGTGTAATTCTGAAGTTTCCTGAAGCTTGTTAAGTGCTGTTCTCTTATGCTAAGATAGACATAACAAAACCTCTAACTTGCTCTCATACCCAAGGATACCCAGACCAAGAACGGTAAACCATCCTCTTGGGGAGAGGGGGGCAAGCTTGGGGAAATTCCATCATTGGCTGAGTTCTGGTTGGTGAATTGATGCTGATATAAAAGTGTGAAGAACTTGTGACCTGTCATCCATTTTGGGATCCACTGAGGCAGGAGCCTCTGGAGCCCAGAGTGTGCACCTGAAGGCCTTTCAAATAAATACCTCCTTTATTCCTTTATTCCTGTCTAGGTAGCCATTTAAGGCATCAACCTGCAGCAACATTGACATAAACCAGCATCTTTGCAGCCCTTACATCAAGTTGAGTTTACAAAGCACACTGAGTGCTGTTTTCACACACTGTGCAGCCTCTCAATCTCTGATCATCCTCCTGTGGCATAAAACACAGAAGTATTTTAATCACATTAACATTTTACTTAAAAAAAAAAAAAAAAAAGCTGAAAGATGACAAAATAACCAAGTATTTAAGTCAAACAATGGAAGTTTGTTCTTTGTAAATAAAATGTTCCTTGAAAATTACACATGAGCTTCTGTGTGGGGAGGGAGGAGGCAGAGTTGTACCCAACATGGTGGCTGTGTAAGCTTTAAGAATTCAATGTCGTGTAATAGACATGGAAGCTACGACTTTATGGATTTGAGTTCCTGCAACCACGTAGTTGTATTAACCAGACCTTGCCAACAGCACTTCAGGCACTTTTCTATAAAATACAAAAGCTTATTTTTTAGAGGCTGGGAGGGCAAATAAAGTGAACATAATAAAAATGACTGGGTATCTATTTCACTAATATACATAGATATAAAATATACAATATACAAAGATATTGAAGGAGACAAAGTTATTTGCTCAAGAGCTAAGCAAGTACAGCATTTTTGGTTGTATAATGACTAAAATAAGTGTTTTAACAGCAAACTGGTTACACATGCTGAGTTGAACTGGGAAGGTGCTTTTATTGCTGATGTTAGTGCAAAAATGGCAGGCGTAACATGTTTAATCCAGCCTCAAAGAAATGAAAACTATTTCCAAAGCATGGTCTGAGTCTATAGCTGCATTTCCAGTTGATTGATGACAACTGTGCATGACAAGTAGTGAGTAGGCTGCTAGATGTTGAAAGAACCTCATTTGAAACAAAAGTGGTGAATAAGGGGGTTGCAACACATATGAATCAGCAAAAATCAGAATGTTTGTGAATTATAAAAGCGGTGCTTTGTGGTAGTCAGAACTAAACCTGACCATGAGGAATAGCAGATCTTATGCAGTGTAACTGGATAATAAAATTGCAAGTGAACTTGGGCATCAACTGATGCAAACTAGTAGACAGTGTGAAAATTATTTCAAAATGCACCTATTCAAGTGTATGGGCATATATGTACCCCAGGAGGTACTGTTCTAATATCTAACCATGCAGGGGAAAGAATCTTGGACTGACTATTAAGAAATAAACTTATCGCTATAATATGTCTGCAAAATGAAAACAAGTAAATAGGAATTACTAGAAAATGATGGGGAATGCCACGGGAAGCATTGCTCTGTGAATTTATAAACTGTGCAGGTACTTGGACTGCTCTTGTAAAAAAGACATGCAAAGTTGTGATGAGTATAACAAAGATATATAACAGCTCCTGTATGGCACAACTTCAACAAATTAGGCCTTTAAGCACAGAATAAAACAGGTGGAGAGAGGATATGATGGAAGTTTATGCACTCTTGAAAAAGATGAACAGGGAAAGACAATTAGCTATTACTCCCAATGGTGAGGACTCAGGAATGTCCCATGAAATTATCTAAGAGTAAGTTTTCAGGAAATGAAACTTTCTTTATCTTTCACCGCACATAATTAAGCCATTGAGTTAATTACTCCAGGATCATGTGGATTTATACATATATATATATATATGGGATAAATTTTACATACTTATATAAGCCATATATAGAAGACATCAAAACACAGTTAAGCAAAGCAGAGAGTGAAACAACTGCTATTAAAAGTACAGATCCAGACAGAGCCTCTGGAGGTGCCTGGGGGCTGTTGAATGCAGAGATACCAACACAGACTTTGGAAAGCCATAAGGCATTACTGGAAGAAGATGCCAAGATTTCTGCTATCCTGAGATAAGCTAAAACCTGTTTCTGAGTTGAGTAAGTAAAACCAGTATTTATTTTCCTATTTTTATAAAGCTTTTATTTCCACATTACTTTATGATCTACAAGAAACAATGTTTTGTGCACACAAACACTTGGTAGCATTCACCAGCTTCTATGCTATCCCCTCCTTTACAGATTCCAGAGTTGTTAAAACTTCTCTCTCACACCTCTCGCCAATGAGACAAGTGTTAAGAAAAGTCTGCAACAAGTCTGCAACCCTGGATTTATGCTCTGTCAGAATTCCCTGCTAGTATTTCCCTCTCCTTTCCAAAAAACTATTACATACATGAGCAAGCAAACAAAAATCTAGGAAACTAAAAATAGCACTCAGCTTTAACATAGGTTTTGTTTGGTTGCAAATGCAAAACGCTGTGGCAATACTGAGCATGAGCAACATGAGCTGTGAATTTCTCCCAAGCATTTACAATTATTACTATTACACCTGTGTATCATTTCATAAAACATAGTTAACTATTCAAGATCTTTCTTTCTAGATTATTTAAAGATCTTGGATTTCAGTGAAGCTTTTAATAGTCTCACAGCACCCTTCTGGACAAAACGTCCAGCACACAGCTGGATTAACACATCATGTTAACACAGTGAGCAACTTGTTCACAGGTTGGGCACAAAGGGTTACAGTGAAAGGGGTGACATCAGACTGGAACCCTGTCACTACTGGGGCTCCACAGGGCTCCATCTAAGGCCCTGTGCTCTTCAACATCTTCATAAATTTCTTGGATGCAGGACTCAAAGACATACCAAGTTCGTCGATGATAGTAAATTGGGAGGAGCTATCAACTCCCATGGGGGCGGAGAGGCCATGCAGAGAGACCTGGAAAAATCAGAGGGCTGGGCAATCACCAACCAGATGATGTTTCACAAGGGAAAGTGCTGGATTCTGCACCTGGCTTGGGGCAAACCTGAATGTTTGGACAGACTGGGGAATGAGATACTGGAGAGCAGTGCTGCAGAGAGGGACCTGGGGGTCCTGGTCAATGGCAAATTGGACATGAGCCAGCAGTGCCCTGGCAGCCAGGAGGGCCAAGAGTGTCCTGGGGGGCATCAGGCACAGCATCACCAGCTGGGCAAGGGAGGGGATTGTCCTGCACTGCTCTGCACTGGGGCAGCCTCACCTCGAGGGCTGGGGGCGGTTCTGGGTGCCACAATATGAGAAAGACACTAAACTGTTGGAGAGAGTCCAAAGGAGGGCAACGAAGATGAAGGGTAAGGGTATTGCAATCCAGTTTAAACCTAGAAGAGCAAAGAAAACGAAGTCTCTGTGCATAAATCGGAAAGCACTTAGAAGGTTCAATATATTCCCAAAAATGAGATTAAAACCAACCGAGATTAAATGTTGATGCCAAAAGAATGGATGTATTTTATTTATTAGTAAAGAGGCAAAGAGAAGGAATGAGAAAAGAAAGAAAAAAATAAATAGAGAAAGAACTGTTGGGGGGGGACGACGGGGAGAGGTGACAGGGGTTAGGTGGGAGAATATGACCCATCCAAGGGCCCCAATGATGTCTTGTTGCTCACCTCCATCTGGTCTGCTGGTGGTGAGGGTCCCCTGTCACCGCTGCCACACGTTGCCACGCCCCAACATGCCGCCACACGCCACAGAGTACGGAATGCCGTGGATTAACACACGCTTGGGGCAGGTGGGAACGCCCATGTGTCTCCCTTGCAGAGCCTGTGTGACCCTGTCCCTAGCAGCACTGAGGGTCTGTGGCACCATCCCTGGTGTTCTGGTGCAGTGCCTGGGGGCCCCTTTGAGGGGGGCCCTTTGATGGGCCATGTCACCCCCTTCTGCTGCTTTTCCCCCCCGGGTGAAGGGTCCTCCAGCTGGGCTCCTCTGCACAGGAGAGGATGGGCCGTCACTGTGCCTCTGACCACACAGCCAAAACCTCTCTCCCTCCACCCTTTGGTGCGAGGGTCTGTGCAAGCCTGACAGCTGATAACCCTGGGGCAGTGACCTCCACCTTGGAGGTTTAAGCTTAAGGTTTGTGAATGTTCCCAGCCCTGAGTCTTTATTTTATCTTATCTTCATCCACGAGCAGGTCCAGGGCCTCTCAGAGCTCCATTCAGGGTGTGGTAGTCTTCTTCTGTAATATAGTTTTAAAAGTCCTTCATGAAAATGTTTAAGTCATAAGCTGTAATATTTCAGTCTCTGACAAAGGATCTGGAGGGGAAGCCATACAAGGAGTGGCTGAGGTCACTGGGTGTGTTCAACCTGGAGAAGAGAAGACTGAGGAGAGATCTCACTGCAGTCTGCAGCTTCCTCAAGAGGGGAAGCAGAGGGGCAGACATTAACCTCTTCCTTTTAGCGACCAGTGACAGGATCGGAGTGAATGGCCTGCAGTTGTGTCAAGGGAGGTTTAGGCTGGATATTAGGAAAAGGTTTTTCACCCAGAGGGTGCTTGGGCACTGGAACAAGTCCCCAGGGAAGTGGTCACAGCACCAGTCTGAGTTCAAGAAGTGTTTGGATAACACTCTCAGGCACTTGGTGTGATTCTTGGGGTGTCCTGTGCAGGGCCAAGAGTTGGAATCGATGATCCTTGTGGGTCTCTTCCAAATCAGAATATTCTGTGAAGTTCAGCTTAATTTTCTAAACCTCTGAGAGCAAAGCCAAATTAACTTTGTAGTTTTGCAGATACACACACAAGTTTTGAGTTTCTAGTAATTGTTATCTATACAAATTACTAGATCAAGTTTAAATATTATTCAAGTCCCTACTGATGAAAGCATTTCTACTTCCAGACACGTCACAAAAACAGGCTTAGTACTAAGTGTAACATAGAGTTTTACTTCAATATACAGTAATACACAGCATTTTCAGCAGTACTTCACCTACTCAGAAAAATTGTTATTATTTTTCCTACACATCCTTTTTAACACAGCATTCATTTCTGTAGGATTTTTTAACAGTGTTTTGAAAACCCGAGACTCTTTACTAAGTTGTAATCAAGCATAATTTAATATAAGTCATTCTTGGCTGGAATGCTTGGAAGCTTTGGATGAAGTGCAGACTGTGTGAGGCAAACCTGAGCCTGAGAGCAACACTGGGTGTACTTCACGAGCAAAGCCCAAGGTAAGGGCTTGCAGTGCTAATTCAAGTAATCCATGCCTGGTTGGCTTGCAATTTGTCCACAGAAGCTTTCCTTAAAGATGGGGCTTAAAGGGTACTATAATAAGAAGAAACTTTTTTGTTGTTTTGTTTTGTTTTTTACTGTGAACAACAGAGCTCAATCGCCAGACAAATAACACCTAGTGACAGATATTCACATGGCAAGTAACTTTTATTTGAGTCACTCTTTATACTTCCTGCTAGATTACTTTCTCTCACAAAAACAACTTTAACCCCCACTCCCTTTGAGCAGTAGCAGTGAAATCAAGGCTATGTACCCTAGTGAGGATTTCCTTTTCAAAGGAAAAACAACAATCTTACTTCTGCCCTCAGCTGCCTCATGCCTTTGTCATCCCTACATCTGGCTGCCAAGATCAATTTTTTATTATCAATTCCTTAGCTAGTTTACCTATTCCTTGTCTTCCAAACTCGGGCCTTCTAAGAAGGTCTCTGAGGTTTCGTTATCTAGCGCTACCTCACCTCAGAGAAAATCTATGGGAGCCACGTTTTATCTCTGACCATTACCCGAACTTTCTCACGGTGGCGTTTTCCTCCGGCTGCCACAGCTCTGGGGCAGTTTCGGAGTGTCCCGCGGGACTGGATCTCCCTCCAGGACATGTCTTCTACCAACACTTGGGACTCAATCTCGGCGCAGGACGGTATTTGCTCGGTACCGGGTCCGCTCCGCCCGATGCGCGCCCTGTGTTCCTGGGCGTCCCGGGCGAGACCGAGAGCGCTCCCGCGGGGGGCACCGTCCGCAGTCCCGCTCCATCCGCAGCAGCTCCCGCCCCGCGGGCACGGCACAGACCAGCGCCGGCGGCTCGGGCTCAGTCCCC
>VZTN01030626.1:88134-101464 GCA_013400515.1 Erpornis zantholeuca
CGGCCGGGACGTTCGGACCGCACAGCCCGTCCCGGGAGGAGCCGTCGGACCTCCGAGCCAAACGCGGTTCTCGCCAGCGGTGCCCGCTGACAGGAGAGGACGGCAATCCTGCCGCTTGCCACCGCTGGAGGCTCGCCACCGCGCGGGAACTCGGCGGGATAAAGGTCAGCGAGGAGGGAAGGAGAGGCTGGGATACAGCTACTAACCCCAGAGTGGGGATTTGGAGTAGTTTTTAATAATGGTGTCTTGGTTGGCACGTTGGCTGTCCGGGTAGATTGGCTCCCTACAGCCAATTGCAGTGTTTCGGTAGTGGCAGATGAGCAGGGAGAAAAGTTTTTTTCCCCCAAAACTTGCAGCGCTGGTTCAGAACTGCAGTATGAGACGGCACTTGGAACCCAGGCTGTTCAGCTCAGCGATATGCACTTCCAGTACTCTCCTTCAATTCTGATTGGCCCCTTGTGAAGGTTCCATTTACTTCATTGACTTTATTTTAATGATTGTGCAACAGACATGAGAAAATTCTTACCAGAATGATTCAGGTATCTCATCACAGCCTGCAGGTTAGGTCAGTGTAAAACGTTGCATGAAATGGTGCCAGTTTCAGCAGACATAAAGCATGAGAAGTCTCAGGAATTCCAGCAATCTTCTCAAAGTTGTTTTCTTTTTCGCCTTACCCAATTTCACCTTTCCGCATCACAGTAAATCTGACCTCTCCCTCTTGCCTCCAGGCTTGTCCGTACAAGCTAGGCCCTCGTACCAAGGGTATGTGTTGGGGCACGTTTGTCCTTTGGTTGTGATATAACTACAACAGGGTAAAAAGTTCTTTTTTTCTCCTGCTGCTGTGTGAGAATGAGAGGTTTTTGTAAACCTTGGCAGGTGCTGCATTGCAGGGTACCAAGCTTTCCCCACAGCACACAGCCAGCACCAAGAGGAGATGGAACTCTTGTCCATGGCCTGTGTGGCTCTCTTGCACAGCACAGTTCAGTCTAGCTTGGAGACATGATGGACCAGCTATGCAGGTTCCTAGCTCAGATTTCAAAGTGTTTTATCCACTTCAGTGATAGTTTCCAAATGGCTGCAATCAATGAAAGCTGAGCCCCAAGACCGAAGTCTGAACTTCGGTAAAACTTGCTCTCAACTAGGCAAAGAGTGCGGATTTTAGTTTTTAAGAGTAGGAGGAAAGCCGAAATTAAGCTTCTCTGAAGTTTGACTTTCTGTATTCTGCTGGAGTGTGATAGCATCTAGAAAATCAACATAAACTCTTTAGCCAAGGGCTTTTTCTTCTCGATTCTATGACTCTGCTTTTGGATGACATAGCAATGGATGTGGAAGGGCAATCTCTGCTCCACATGCCTTTTCCTGCTGGTTTGTGTTATATAAGCATGCAGCCCTGACAGAGCTGGCTTGAGGCTTCTCACCAGTGCTGGCAAATTTAGATGTACTTTTGACATTAAGGGCCTTGTCTGAGATGCAACAGAAAGCCTTGGAGGCCTGCTGGAGGTGTCTGGATGGAGTGAGGACTTTGGCTGAAGAAGGCCAAGTAGTACTTACCTCTGAGACAAAGAAAGCAGCTCAGCCTTCTAGAGCTGTGGTGTTGGGAAAGAAACGCTGTAAAAAAACACAAGAGGAAGTTCTCTTTCACGGATCTAGAGCTGATTTTTCACAGTTTAAAAAGTGACCATTCTGTGTATCTTGCCATCCTGCAGGTAGAAGGACACAGAAAAGAAGATGGACTGGGGAACTCTGCAGGCTGTTTTAGGAGGTGTAAATAAGCACTCCACCAGTATTGGGAAGATATGGCTCACAGTCCTCTTCATCTTCCGTATCATGATCCTGGTTGTGGCTGCAGAGAGAGTTTGGGGAGATGAACAACAAGATTTTGTCTGCAACACGCTTCAGCCTGGCTGCAGAAATGTTTGCTATGATCACTTTTTCCCCATCTCTCACATCAGACTCTGGGCCCTGCAGCTGATCTTTGTCTCCACACCTGCGCTGCTGGTGGCCATGCATGTGGCTTACAGGAGGCATGAGAAGAAAAGGCGGTTCAGAAATGGTGAGAAAATTGATATTGAAGAACTAAAAAATGAAAAGATTCACATTCGGGGCCCCCTGTGGTGGACATACACCAGCAGCATCTTCTTCAGGATTGTCTTTGAAGCTGTGTTCATGTATGTGTTCTATTACATGTATGATGGCTACCAGATGCCTCGTCTGGTGAAGTGTGATGCTTGGCCCTGCCCCAACACTGTGGATTGTTTTGTGTCTCGGCCCACTGAGAAAACCACATTTACTATTTTCATGCTCGCTGTATCTGGGATCTGCATGATGTTGAATCTGGCTGAGTTGTGCTACCTAGTGATAAAAATTTGCATGAAAGGACCCAGGAAAACAACAGTTATGAAATAATTCCCCAGTTTCAGGATTTACTGGTTCCTCATTTCCCTTAAACTTTCTTAGGTGTAAGAAAACAATAAAAACTATTTTCACACTCAAGGAAAAGGATAAAAATATGAATGTTCGGTTGGGTTTTAGAAATGATAGCCTCCCTGGGAAGCTGATGCAGAGGCAGGTTGTAAAGACTGTAAGCTAATTCAATATTCCTGCATCCACAATTACAGAGAGCAGCCTTCTGGCACCAGCTTCTTCAGCTATGTCTACTGCTGGGATCCTGTTGTCACTCTTCAAAAAGTGGGAGTGGAAAGGACCAGGGAAGGCTTTAGTGCCCAGAGGAGATCCAGGAATCACAAACACGCTGTGTTGGCTCAGAGGCAAGCCAGTAACAAAGGATTTTGGTTAAAAGTGGGGTAAAAGGTTTTTGGGGCACATTACAGCTTTTTAAAGGAAGAAGACAGGGAGGTGATTGTGTTTATAGTAGGTTTCCTCTCTAACTAATCTAGAGAGCAAGGAAATGGCGTAGGAACACAGATTGGCAATGCATGCTATCAGCTTTGCTGGGCACCAGCATCTGGTTTTCTTCTTGCTTGCCCTGATATGCATTTCCTGAAGGGTTGGGGGTAGCCAGTCTCAATTGCCTGTGAATGCCATTAGGTCAGTGCTGCCACCCTGTCGTCACAGACAGTGCAGCAGTGGGAGGAATGAAGTTCATTTTTCATTCTCTTAATCAGATGAAAGAAAGGATTGTCACCTCTGGGAAGATGGAGGCAGTGCAACTGTTTTCATCCTTCTCTTGTTCTCCCCCAGTACTTTGTGAAGAATCTAAGAATTTCAGTACAGTAAACTTTATCTGATGAAGAGACTTTTTATCACCTGACTGTGCCTCACTCAGCTGTATGCTTTTAAAACTTTTTTTTCCAGTAAAAACCAAGAAAAAAAAGCCTTTTCTCATTCTGTTGGTTATCCAAAAGAAGTACTTTCACTTACAGCATGATATCCAGTGCTCCTTCCATTGCTTGTTTTTTTTTTCTATCTAACCTGCACAGCTTTTCTTCATAAAACCTTTTCCCTATCTGAAGTAGCTTTCAAATGAGTTGAGTAAACCGTTCCCAGTCTCTCTGACATTCCATATTGTGAGATTAAATCACCATTCCTTTTCTTAGAGTTGGTCTAGCAGGAATTACAGACAGCTTGCTAAAATAGCAAAGGAACCCAATCAGAAATGAGGAGGAACTTTTCTTAAAGTTCACATTGCTGTGGTCCCATTGAACTCACTTCAAGAAAGCTGGCTGTTTCTCCTCCTTAGCTTTAATAACTGGCTTCTCCCCAAAATGAAAGAGGTCTATCTCAGCTTCTCTATTTATGTTGATCTTTTACTGTACTTTTAATTTTGTCACTGTTGGAGTAAACAAAGCTGCATGAATTAAGACCCATGACCCTTCACTATGCACTGAAAGTGGAGCATAAACTGGCTTCAATTGCTCATGAGCTACATCCAGTGTTACAACTTGACTGCAGATGGAAATCTGTCATCTAAGGAGGAAGTAAGAAAACCATAAAAACAGCACCATCCTCAGAACCATGAACAAGAAGATAGAAAGTCATTCATAATGAGCTGGACTGGAAACTTAGACTGTGAAAACATCCTCAATTCAACTCCAAAGAACACAGTTTGTCACATATCAGGTTTGTGCTCGGCAGAGTTCCTGCATTGTTCCATATATGAGTACAAAGAGAACAAACTAGTCCCAGTGCTATAGTATTACATTTCTTTTGTAACAAGATTTTTTTTTTTTTCTGAAATTAGAATTAAAGCACTCTTGTGGTGTCTGCTTTCTGTATTGGACGTGTTGTGTGTTACCTAATGTGTCTAAAGAAAATCTGTTTGCCATAATGGAAAATGTATGCACCAATACTATACTTAATAGCCAAGGGTAGTGTAAGGATTTTAGCCTTCTGCTGCAGGTTGGTGTTTCAGATGGTTACATTGCCTGTTACCCTGAGGTTTCCTGAGCTCATAGTGGAACGTTGCATATTTGCTCTACTTGAAATCAGATATGCTACTTAAGACAGACTTGCAGCTGGAAACAGCTGGTGACACCAGCTCCACAGGGAAAGAGTTTGTTTTCCCATCCTACCTTTGAATATAGCTGGAACTTGGAATGAGACACACCAAAACTGTTAACACTAACACTATGAAATTATCTTTGACTAGCAGTTTGGCAACAAGATTATCAGAAAGGAAAAAAAGACAGAACTGGGGAAAGTATTTGGATGTTGCCAAGAGAGGGCTTTGATCCAGGACTGCAACATCAGGCAATAATAGCTCTGAGATTTGTTTTCTCTCTGTATTTAATTTGACTGAATAGCTGCCTTGCATGTGAAAAAAAAAAAAATCAGATACTTTGTAGGAACATGGGAATTGCACCTATTTCTACATGTGCTACATTGCATAGCTGACCTTCTACAGATGGATTTCATATAGATTAAAATATATTGCTATGTTGAAATTGTGTGTGTTCTTTCCTGAAATACACTAGTAGTGTCTGCATTTCTGGTACTTGGTTCCTAGACTTTCCTCAGAAGAAAGATTGCAAAGGGTGTTGAGAACTTAAGCAGCAAATCTGAGGTCATGACTCTAAGAGAAGCTGAATCCTCATTGTTCAGTGTCCGGTGTAGCCAGGACATAAAGTGTCTAATAATGTGCTATGAGAACTGGGACATGTAAGAATGGGACTGGCTGAAATTACTCTTTGACTGAAATTGCCATGAAAAATCACCATTGATTCAATCAGGTTAAACTTCCATCCAAACCTTGAAACCAAAATGACAAATGTTTATCAGAAGATGAAAGAGATGAGCGGAAGCAAAGTTCATTAGTAACTCATGGACCTAGATAGAGAAAAAATCCTAACTACCTTGGCAGAAAGACTGATTTAAAAGGAAATCAGAAGTATAAATCTTCTGTCTTTATGACTTCTGGGTATAGAAGTACCTGTATTAAAGGTTTTCTTAGATAAAAACAAAAATATAATTTGGTTGTTTACAGTTATTATGAGCCAGTGTACTAAGTTATTCTGTATCTGATAGGACATATATAGAAAAAATTATATGGTCAATACTTTTACCATACCAGAGAAGAGCACTCCTGTACTGTGGAGGTTCAATTCAAAATAGCAACTCGGTTAAAAGCTGCTTTATTTTGCAAAATGTGTACTGCAGCAATAAGCAGCAGCTAAGAGCACTTTGATAGAAACTAAACTTGGTGAAAATTAATTTGGTTTTTTTCCCTAATTATAATTTCCTCACGTGGAAAATTAGGCTACTGGGTTTTACAATGCAACAAAATCACACTCAAAGAATTGCACTGTACTTTTGGTCACCTGTTCTGATATTCGGAGCAGCCACTACCCTGACAATTAATTTCAGGTTCATTTGAATTTTCACCATCTTATTATCTACACAGTCATTTGAACCTGTTTGCAGGCAGTGGCAAGAGTAATGGTAACTCTTTGAAGCTTAATGAGCTGAGACAAATGATAATGACTTTCAAGATAGTTCAGAAGGTACCTACACTTTTGTCCCCATCTGACCAACCTAGCTTGTCATTGTCATTTTCTCTTACAGAGTATATTTCTCTTCTGTAAACTGGCTTTGACCTGGCTATTTTCTATATAAAGTTTCCTAGCCACCAAAAGAAAGTGTATAACCTAGGTTTGGAACTGCATTTATCTTTAATTTGGAAGGCCCAAATGAGGAAACAAGTCACATCTCAGACTCTTACCACCTCTGAGAACATTCCTTGCTCTTGCTATGGTTGGTCCCCCATCCTACTGTAGATTTAAATGTCAGAATTGGTCACAGCATTGCACTTACCTTCTCCATTTTTCTGACAGTTCGATTACTGCCACTAACTCGGAGATAATTTCACATCTGTCTGCTCTATTTCCAAATCTATTGTATTTGAATTAGCCATCTACTAAAAAGTATCCTCTCCAAGAATACCACCAGATGCTTGCATAAGTCTTTGTGGTAAAGGAGTGATGCAGTATCAGTTTGACATTCAGTTTAGGGAAGTATATTTTCAGTGAATTGAAAGAACTTGTAGAGTTGGGCCATGAATGACTGCAGGTTGAAGACTAATGTTTTGAACAGCAGCATATATTTTGTGTGCTGCTAAGAACCAGCATTTTGCTCATAGCCTGGGCCACAGTCCCCAGGAAAAGGAATACTGTAGTGTGTGGTGCAGACACACTGGTCTGAAGCAGGTGGCATTTTTCGATGGACAAGCTGTGCTGGGCAGGTTTATTTACTTAAGCAAGATGTATATTTTCTGTTGTCTTGGCAATTATGGCAATTTAGACATGTCAGCTAGGAAAGACAATAGCAGACCTAAAACTGTGTTAAGGTAATGAAATCTGGTTTAAAAGTGTCCTGCAGATAATCCTTGGTGGAGGTTCAGTCTTTCTGACAACACATAAAAACTCCTCCACACCTCTCAGCAATCCACACATTAGCAGGAGGAATGTTGCACTTCTGTCGTGATGATTGGAAAACTTGCTCTCTGTTTGGTATCAAACTACCAACACTTCCTCTGTCACAATACTTCTTTCACCTGATTTGAAAGTGTTATGACAGTCCTGGTACACAGAGTCAACCCTAACTCTCATTGTTCCTGTTTTCCCAATTGAAAGATAAACAACTGCGTCATGTTCACAGGGATCAGAACAGTTTAATCAATTATTGTTTGTTAAGATCATTGCAACAGGTGCCAGAAGAAATATAATTATTATATTTAATAATAGAAGATTTCAAACATATTGTATGTTGCATCATTAGTGTAATGTCTGCTTACAGTTAGTCACCTCCCTGCCCCAGGTATTGCATCCATTTCAAGGACTGAGTGTTTAATATACACTTTAAACAGCTTCACAGCTACCTGTCCAGCACAGATAAACAAAAACAGTCTATTTCCTTACCCATACACATGCACACTGACACAGAGCAGCAAACTGACTAAATCATTCCCTCACTGTAATCTGATAGAAGACTGAATGAGACATTGCAACATGGATTTGTCAGGCATAATTTCTGCCTGTGCCATGATGGAAGCTTTTGTGTATTGCAGTACAATAGTTATTAATGACTCATTGTCAGAGCATCAGGATCCACCAAATGGGATAAACTATGCAACTAGGAGGAGCTGCAGGTACGTGGGAAGATAAGGTTAGGATTCAATAAGATCTTTATCACTAGGAGAAATGGTTTAACTGTAGCAGTTTTAGAAGGTAGGAAGGTCTAAGTGCTTCTATTGTGAAACAGGAAACACTTGCAAAACTGTTGGATGGAGACCTGTTCTGAAGAAAAGAATAGTTTTGTATAGAAGGGCTGGAGTTTGTGGAAGATCATCGGTGGAACATGAGACAACAATACATGAAACAATCAATAACATTGACTTGAAAAACCACCATAGTGGTATGCATTAAAGGTTTGTCAAAACCAGGATGTTTGAAATTAAGATTTGAGTCTTGTTAGCACCCAAAAGTATTTCCCAGTGCAGGTTCTGTCCAGCATGATCTCTGTCAACATGGTCCCTTTCTGCTTTTAGAAATTGTAATAAGACATTTGTGTGCTACAGTATATTCCACCTAAGTATATGAGGTGGCATTGTGAATAAATAAAATTCCAATTAATATAAGTGAAATTGGTGATGGAATTTTTTTTCTCCTCAGCACAGTTAGTAAAAAGCTCCTTATGCATTGGTTGTGTCTCACAAAACAGGCATTCATCCCAACAGGATGGGACAGAAACCCAGGTCACTGTTCAGTTTTGCTGCCCATTTCACTATATGTGCAAACATTGGTGGAGTTCACTGAAGCCTGGTCTGCAGCCATGAGGCTATTTCCCACCAATGGCATATCATTTTGTGCTACTTATTTCTTCAGTTGCAAAAGCAGACCATCACATCGTGCAGCAGTTTGAATTTTGTAGAGGATTTTTCCCATACATAATATTGTTTTTTCTATTTCAAAGAAAGATGCCTATTGCTGTTCCTTTCTGCGGAAGGCAGTAATTATTCGAGGCCTTTACAAACTCATCATGCATGACACCCAGGTATATTCCTGGTAAAACATACTCTATTTGCTCTTATCCTGAACACAGTGAAAAAGAACATCCTTGTTTAGAAGCCTTGGTTGTGGTTTGGCACAATGAATCGCCCACTGGCAATACTTGTTTAGGGCATTAATACTGATGTCATTCCTTCCTGCTCATTCTTGTCCTGTCTGCATTTCTCTCCCGCCCTGTTCAACACAGTGCCTCCACTCCAGGACCTGCACTGTGCCAGCACAGTTGTTTGCACAGCTGTGCTCAGCACTGGACTGGCCCACTCTTTTAGCTGATGAAGAAACAGATGTTTTGTTTTGCTGGTTGTTTTTCAGATGCATTAATTCCTTGATCTGCCTTACAGGGAGGCCATCTGTACTTCCACACTGACAAGACTGTGGGGCAGTAGGACACGGTGTTGGGCAAGAAGAGCTGCAGGGAGTGAGTGGAAGGGGTGGAGGGAATGGCAACATGAAGCTTATTTGCTGCTACACATGCTGCAATTTCAAACTACAGCCTCTGGCTGTGTTTTCCTGAGTGACTGCTACTACAAAGGCAAAAATCCTTACTGCCTTTTCTCCCTTTGCTGCTGTACCCTTCTGTGCTTTCTATTCCTCTCTACTGGCCCTGCTTCTCAGCTACTGGCCACCTTCTTCCTTGCTGCAACACAGTATTTCCTTGACTTTTGTATGAGTTGATTTAGCTCATTATATCAGCAGCGAACTATTTGAACTCTGCATTTTAAATTGTTTTCTTCAGCTCAGATTTCTGCCAGACTTGCGGCAGGAAAAAATGTGTTTCAAACACCAATATTTTTATTTCATATTTCTGTCTGTGGTGTCAGGAAAAAAAAAAGCATCATACCATGACAGAATGATAGCACACATAATCCTCGTAGGATTCTGCATGTCCCATGTCTCTCTTTTTGATTATTCCTCCTAACAAATGCCTGGCTTGTACAGTTATAGTTCTTCCTTTCCTACATCTTTCGTGGAGCTTTTGCTCTCATGAAGATGACTGGAAAGCATCTCACAGTTACATATCCCAGAACATTCAGAGTTTTTCTTTGTTGTTCTCTTAAGAGACTTCCCACATTTCCAAAGGAAAGAACAAGAAAGGACCAGAGGAAGCTGGTTCTGGTGGGTGAAACACCAGCCTAGAGTCTCAGTGCTATTCTCAGAACCATATAACCTAGGATGAGATATTTAGTTTTCCTGTACCTCCATTCCTACAATCTAGAACTCACAGTGTTGTCCTACAAAACTAGAAATAATACTTCCTGACACCAGTACTTACACTGCATTCTCTGATGTGCTTGGCAGTAGTGTCAAACAGAACAGAACACTAATCACTAACTGGTACAATAATAAAAATTAGTATGTAATATGAGATCAAACTACAACTTCAGTCTTTTTATTGCCATGTTATTTATTTTTAAATTAATTCTAAATTCCTTCGATTCATCCATGTAGAAAACAACTAGCTATTTTAATCCTCCTCACTTCAAGCTGTGCCTGAGGAGGTAGCAGTATCCTTTCCCAACATTTAAATATCTTTAGTGCCATCTTCTGTAGGGCAGCGGGATGTCAAGTGCGATTCTATTTATTGACATAACATACAGTGCCACAATGACCAAATCGAAGGCATTTGTAGCTCTTTTTTTAGGCTGTGTGGACAGAACATTTGTCAGCGTTGCTGAGCCATGTGTCACTTTGGCAAGGCTTGTTTATCACTGATGACATGGACCACAGTTCAGGGGTCTTTCCACTAGACTGTGCTTGGACGTACAGTTACATAAGAGTGATCCTCTGCTGTACTTCAAAATAGTTGTTTTAATTAGAAATAGCAAGGGGTAAAGCACTGTTTTGGATCAATACTGATCTGAAAAAGTCCATTTTTCTTGTTGGGCAGCAGCTCAGGTTCAGACTAAAATCCCTCAAGAAATATCTCTTTAACTTAAGAGATCTTTTCATCATTTCACAAAGCTTGGTGTCTGTTTTTTATTTTCTTTCCGTGTACCTTGTCATGAAAACCTGATTGATCCAATCTTTCAAAATACCTGTCTGACTGCCCTGTCTCCCCACTTCTTGAATTCACTTTGTTTCTGTGCCATCCAAATCATGTACTGCTAAATATCTGTCTACATGAGGAACAGGGGTTGTCACCAGCATGGAGGCTTGGATAGAAGACAAAATATGGTACTAAAGAAGATAATTAATCCCTCTCTGGAGATATTCAAAACAAAGCTGGACACGTTCCTATGTAACCTGCTGTAGGTGACCTGCCTTGGCAGGGATGTTGGACTGGAAGATCTCCAGAGGTCCCTTCCAACCCTAAGCATTCTGTGATTCTGTGTTAAGAAGGCTGAAAATTTTGTAAGTGTACATTTTAATGTAAAAATTTAAATGTCACCTTAAGTTGTGTGCTGCTGCCTAGTGTTAATGACAATGGAGGGAAAACATAATGAGGACCAGCAGTGCTATGCAGCTTTAAAGATAAGTGAGGAAACTAGCAGGATGGCCCTTTCATGGAAATCCTTCTGTCAGAAAGTCCGCATGAGGAGACGCTTTTGAACACCATTAACTAAATCTGAGCCTGTTTTCTTTTTGAAAAAACTCCTCAGAGAGACAAGTCCTACTTTTTCTATTTCCTCTTTGTTTGGCTACAGATCCTCCTGTTAGTACATGACTAACAAGTAGCCCTCCATATGTCCTCAACATGCTTTCATGCTTGGGCTTTCACCAGTACATAATTGGTTATTTACTTTTAAAGCTGCTTCCTTCAAGTTCTCCTCATGGATTTTGCATCCTTGCCTGTCCCATTTTCTACAAATGATCTAGAGGGCTTTGCTGACAGACCAAACGTCCTGTATGAACCCAGAAGGGAATTCTTGGAAGCGAAATTTTTAGCTGATGGGTATAGTCCCATGGCAGGCAGGTATTGCATCAGCTTCTCCTAGTCTGAAATGTAAATGATTCTACCATGAAAACCTTCTGTAGCACTACAAAAAGAATGCTCTAGAATTTCACTGCCCTCCTGAGTAAGAATAATTTTCTTAAAAAAAAACAAGTGTCAAGGCCAGTCTGTACAGATAGTGGGAAATACAACTTGAAACTTCCAGAGAGTGAAAAAGCCATCAGAGAAACACCAGCACTTCACACTGTTAAAACTTTTGTACAGATGGTTGAAAATGAGAGATCTCTCTCTACTTCTCCCTAAAATCAAACCTCCTTCCCTTCAACTGATGTTATGAGCAGAGGGACTTCACTGCACAAGAGAAATTTTAATTTTAGGAGTTACTGGGGCTTCGGGGATTCCATTCTGTACCCTAACACAGCCTCTCATGCCCCAGTGCTTCAGGATCAACCCTGTGATACCACTACACTTAAAACCATGGCAGAACTGTGTTTCAGATACATCACCCATCTCTGAAGAGTCATTTGTCCTTGTGCAACCTCTAGTGCTTAGGGTCAACAGAGATCTTCAGTGCTTTTGGCTGAAATATTTATAGGGACCAATCAAGCATTGCAAGTATACAAGAACACGGGCATGGTCAGATTCAGTTTCTCAACAGTCCTCTGCTATACACAGCCCCTCAAAGTGTCTCAAATTTTTTATTGGATTTTTTTTTTTTTTAATAAATAAAGCCTTGAGAATGACTGGTGTGGTTCTGTTTCCAGGCCTTTGTAGAGCAGCTATCAAGAGAAACATATGTCACTGATGAAGAGTTGTGGAGTCATCATACCCTTTTAAGTCATTACTTCATAGAGTCATAGGATGGTTTGGGTTAGAAGGAACATTAAAGATCTAGTTCCAACTCCACCTGCCAAGGGCAGGGACACTTTCTACTAGACCAGATTGCTCAAAGCCCCATCAAACCTGGCCTTGAACACTCCTGGAGATGTGTCATCTGCAACCCATCTGGGCAACCTGTTTCCATGACCCACCTAAAGACTCTCTTCCTCATATCTAATTTAAATCTATCCTCTTTAAGTTCAGAGTGATTCCCTCTTGTCCAATCACTACCTGCCCTTGCAACAAGTTCCTCTCTGGCTTTCTTGTAGGCCCCTTTAGGAACTGGAAAGCTGCTGTATGGTCTCCTTATAGCCTTCTTTTCTCCAGGCTGAACAGCCCCAACTCTTCAGCCTGTCTTCATAGGAGACATGCTCCAGCACCCTGATCATCTTCACAGCCCTCCTCTGGACTCACTCCAACAGGTCCAGTAAGTTATGTTGGGAGCTCCCTGAGTTGGACACAGTACTCCAGGTGGGGTCTCATGAGAGCAGAATAGCACGGGAGAATCACCTGCCTGGACCTACTTCGATGAGAACCACATCCCACTGTGCTTTAGATGCTGTCCAGGCTGTGTGGCTGTTTTCCTTTTTCTGGGGCAACACTACAGTCCACACAAAAGCGTAACCGAAATATAGGTGATAGTAATGTTTTTGAGTACTGATGCTGAAAATGTCAAGAGCTGCTTTTAAATAATAACTTTTGGAACAGTGATAACGGATCTGTGTTTGGAGGGGAGGTTTGTTTGTTTTTTTTCTTTTCCCCAAAAGTTCTGTGCACAACAGCTTCACAGCTAATCATGACTGAGAAGGGTCTGAGGGAAAGAAAAAAGGGGTTGGCAGCCCTTAGGGGCTGTTCATGCAGGACGCACAGGCAGCCACCTGCGAGGTTTATCCGCTCTCAGAGAGAAAACTCTTTGGAGAAGAACTTGTTCGGTGGTTTCGCCCAGGTGTCTCTGACACCCGACGGAGGGCCGTGCATTCGGCGGCCGGGGCGAGGCGCCCTCTGAGCGCGGTGCCCATCTCGGCCCGGCCACAGC
>VZTN01030626.1:101736-126483 GCA_013400515.1 Erpornis zantholeuca
GGCAGGGACGCGCCGCCCAGCACAGGGGACGCGGCCGCGGGCACGCTCGGAGCCGGCGCTGGGGACGGGAGCCTGCCCGAGGTCGCTGCCCGCTTGCTGTGTCCCCCGGCCTTGGGATGGGCGCCAGGAAAGGGCAGGGCGGGGCCGAGCCTGGTCATCCTGCTGAGGAGGAGTCGTGGCAGGGGCCCTACTGCTCTGAATACCCTTCTAAGGGACCCTGGCGCGAGTGTTCATCTGTTCCTGCCCCACCGAGGGAACCGTCTGCAGGCAGCGGCGCTCGCAGATGGGACGGTAACTGAGCCTGGTGTGGCAGGGAGAAGTGTCCAAACCTCACCAAATGCTTCAGAAGATGCAGTGGAGGACAAAGCAACAAGTATTTATATCCAGGATTGTTGTTTAGGGGCACGTAATATCTTCTTAAAAGTTGCCGCTAACATGTGAACATTTATGTGTATTTCAAGCCAGTTTTGTACTCGGAGTAAAGTTAAGTCTTAAAGATAAAGCAGAGCCAGAATTCTTTCAGCGTTGTAAGTGGTGCCCCACAGAATGATGGAGTTCACGAGCATAACCCAAGATGGTTCCAGGGTTCCTTGAGGTGAGCTCTGAGTTATCCGGCCCATGCAAGCACTTTGTAGGAAAGATAGTGGGGAAAATGGCTGGGTGGCCTCTCTGCATTGAGCAGACTTTTACCTCACTGTTCTCATCCTTGGTCTGAGAGTTATTGAAACATGCCAGTTACTCACTCATTCACTTAGGACTCACAAATGGCGCAAAGTATTGAGATGAATAAATATTCTTTGGAAGGTATGAAGCTTGATTAAGTAAAAATTTGCCAACGTTTATAAGAAGAAAAGTTGTTTCATTTGTGTATTTTTTTTTTTTTCTTGTAGGCTAAAAGTATTTGGGTTCCTTGCTGACACACTGAAGGAATCATATAAGCCTAGCATGTTATTAGGAGTCCTTAGTGTGTTAGGTCTTTAAGACACTGATATAGATATGAAGAATGAATTGAACTGAGTAGCCAGAGATACTAGAGGTATTTACCTTTAAATTTACCTTTCAAGTAAATTTAAAGGGAAGTGAGAGAATCCTACTGGAACATTTTAGAAGTAAACTAGAAAAAATTTAAATGGTTTCCATAGTACAAAAGTGTACTTTAAGAATTTTGAACAGGGTTTCCCTTGCAGTTTCTTTAACTTGCCTGAAGCCCTCTCAGATACTCAAACGTTGGAGTCCCTGCTTCTCTGCAGTGAAAAAGGGTCTTGAGTCTTTGAATGCCAGAAAAGCTCTTCTTTCCTTTGTACATCTGGGGCGGGGGGCGGGACACTCCTCACTGTGCAGTTTTTAGATCTGTGTGGCTGATGATACGTGGGCACCTGACAGCTCTGTCTCATTCATGCTTCACTCACTCGGGATGTAGGATTGTTGCCCTCATGCTCCGCAGCTGTTCTGCAGTCCCCCGGTAGCTCCACACCCTTCACACCTTTCAGCTTTACTGGTAAGTCACTGTCTTTTCATTCCCATCTAGAGCTCTAAGATGGCATTTGAGTATTCTGGGGAAGCAAAGGGGGTGCTTTTTGTTCCTCTTTTTCTCCTGTGGCTAACAAATCAGGGTAGGGGTTTGTTCCAGCAGGGAAGAGAGGAGTTTAACAGGTGGGGTGTAGCTCTCTCCTCAGCCCTGCACTCCTCGCGCTTTTCATTTACTCAGGCCAAACTTTCACTCAGAGGTCAAGTGGAGTCAAGAAGAAGTCAAAAGAAGTTTTGCCTGGGATTTAAGGAGGAGGCTCCACAGCAGTAAAGTAAGTTCAAGGTAATAACAAGATCAGTTAAGGAATTAATTCTAACAAGTGTTTAAAATACAATGAGAGTGGTGATAGATGTGTCTGTAAGTATGAGACTGGGAGCACGAAGAGAGGTACTTTTCAAATCCTTGTTTAAACATGTTAATAAAGTGAACTGTGAAACCTCTGTTGTGATTTATGAAGCACTCACCGTTGTGTTTCATATATATGTACATGGCCAAATGCCATCAAGTTTCACTGGAAATTAGAGTAGCATATTCTGTGCCTGCATATATGCCAGTTTGTCTGGAATTACATGGTTATGCTACAGATGTTTCTGCAGGATGACTGATTTAGTCTGATTTAAATTAGCAGAGTTAAGAAGCTGGTGGTATTGGAGATGTCTGATTGTTTGGTGTAAAGACAAATAAAATGTTACAAGTTGTTTTAACAGCTTTTTTTGTCATATTGCTTTATAAAATGTAGATAATTTTGAAGAAAATATCTAAATCCCAAGTTTTTAGACTGTTCTGAGAAATCAAAGGAAATGTGGGCTGAATTTAAAAAATTGTATTCAGACAAGGATATCTGTTAGTTTTCTAAATATTTGGTTTGGGATGTTTTTTGGAGATACCAGTATAATGAAATTGTAACTACATCAAGTGTCATAATCTGGTAATGTATGTAACACAGCTGTGTACTTATTTGTGTGCATATATATATAAATACATAAACATATACATGTTTGAGTAAAATTATAAATAGTAAAATGTCAAATTTTGCACACCTGATACTTAGTGATGAACCTCTTCAGTGATGTCATCAGAAATAAAAGTAACTGGCAAGGTTGTAAATGTTACATTATAATTATTCCTCTCCTGCAGAGGGATAGATATGACATTGCAGCTTCTAAAATTTATTCTCGCTTGCTTGTTCTCTTTGTCACATGCAAAGTGTGTTTGTGCATGTACTAAACTAGTAATTAATAACACAGCATTGATTCTTAAATGCCATGCCAATTTTTATGAATATCGTTTTTCAGTGTTGGTCTCAGAGGAATGATTTCTAATACAAGAAATATAATACAATACACTACACCAAATAATACAAGACTCCTGGTTCTTATTAAATGATACAAAGGTTCATGAAGTCCTTGCTTTTTCTACCATTGAATTAGATTGCTTTCTGAGACAGATTCTCTGTCATTCCCTTGTGGGTATTCATGGACATCACGAAATGCAGATAAAGATGTTTCATTTCTTAATCTGCATTCTTTTCCAAGTACAAAAAGAAAAAACGTCGTCTTTCACAATCCATATTGAAGATTAGGTCTTAACAGTTTCCTGTCTCTGTATTTTAGCAACGCTGAAAGTAATACTATACAGTTGAAGTTTATATAATACGACAAAAGCAAGCTTGGGATTATTCTCAGCGAAAATATTGACTTGTGGCTGTTTAAATTTAGATATGGCTATTGTTGAAGTCAATAGTGAAAAATCAAATACTCTGTGAGTTTTGTGAGCCTTCTGATTTTGTTTAATGTGATTTAATCATGATTTGTATTGAAGCACCCCTTTACAATTGTTGATGTGATTTTTGGATGAGTTACACTGGCATTAAGAATTGCTCACTGAAGAATGCATTGACATTGAAGAAAGACACAGGACCTGGATTTGTGGGAACTCTCCAGCCAGTGGAGATATGTAACTTTGCATTGCCCTTGGAAATTATGTCCTTCCATATTTATGTACTATGGACAAGACACGTTTCTGGTGGAGGCAACAGTTGCTGCAATTTATACTAAGATGTATATTGAGGTTTTTCACCTCTGTGAAGTTAAGATGCTGTAAAGTATCTGCTCATGGCTTAAACACAGTCTCTTTGTGTGCAGGATGAATTTGCACACTGATACACAGAAATAAATCTTTTAATCCATGTAAGCATTAGAATAGCTTTTTTATGTGTATCTTTTGAGAATTGCATTGTGTCATGTCTTTGGTGTCCTGAATTATCTCAGCCTGGGCATTGCTGACCTGCAGTAAAAAAAAAAAATAAATTCATGAGTAGTATTGGTGAATGGAGAATCAAAGAATAAGTTAGATGGATATATTATTTGTCATCTTTAAGTTTTACAGATTGTTATTGTTCTTCTGCTAATCGCTAGGTAAATCCTCTGAAAAGCACAAAATATCATGTTTTCAATGTAGCCATCACTGCCTATTGATCTATGTAAGAGATGCACAACAGTGTGTCTGTAGGGGAAAAAAAATTGATACCTGTGTTCACCTTACAAGTGCAGGGCTTATCATTTTTCAGGAGGGCAGACCAACTTCATTCTTTTTGTGCAACAGAAGGTAATATCTGTTTCTATAAAAAACAGTGTGTGGCCTTTGTGCCATTGGATGTAAGGGTAATCGCAGCCATGCTGAAAATGGGACAAGTGCTGAATTCAAGAAGATTTAATGGACTAACTTTTTGCTGGTTAATAAACTTACTATTAAAAGTATTAGTAACAAAAGAACAAACCATAACTTTGACTGCCCATTACCTGAGCTGCCTATTTTGTTTGATCTGGATGGAAAATAAAGTGAGGCAGAGAGTATTGAACTGAGATGCACAGAATAATGTAAAGGAAAGAGAGAAAGGAAATACTGAACTTAGGTTTATGCTAAACTTCCTGAATCCATCAAATATCACATTATTCATTTTGCTTTTCTTATATTTTCCCACTCATAATGAGAACATGCTGGAATAACAGTTTAGTTCTGTTCAAAGCTAGAACTAAACTGGGTATATCTTCAAATGGTTTTGAGTAAAAAACCCCACAAAATGAATTGATTATTCCCTTAAAAACTATTATTTGTCAAGATTAAAATTACTTAACCATCCAAAATATTTTAAATCTCATGAAATTAAGATTGATGATTAAATTTTAAAATAATACAAACATATTAAATTAAGACTATAAAAATATTATAACAAAATTTATTCAGCTTTGGGCTACTGTTTTAGGAGGAGAAAAAACACATTCTTCAAAAAGAATCTGAATATATTTTAAAAAAATATTTCAGGACGAGGAACATACGTATGCAAAATCAGTATTTAGTTTTTAGTATCATCATTTGCAGTTTATCATGGTGGAAAAAGAATTCACTTATATTAAAGAGAATGTATTTTTAGGGGGAGGTTTTGTTAAATTAACTTTGTGGGATAAAAATGAATTAGTATTCCAGGATTTACAAAACTCCAAAATTCTAATGGATGTGTTGTTGCTTTGTGTGTGAAAGTGTACTAGTCTGTAGTTATAGGTATTTGATTGCTTCACAGTAAAATCAAGTTAAAAAAAGTACCTTAAATAAATTTAATTTCTTTAATTGCCTTAACTAAAAGCCTGAAAGAAGTTCAGGACAGACTTTGGAAATACCTATTTTGAAAAAACAGTGACATAGTTGCTGGAAATCACACTCATATAATGATGAGAATAGTATACTTTTTCAGTGGTAAATTCCTGGCTGTAGTGATGAACACCTTTTTTTTTCTTGGGAATGGTAAGACACCCAGGTGTTTGAATAAGAAGTATAAGTATAGTAAGATATAATTTATATTTATAAAATATTCTAAGATTTTTAAACAAGAAGATATCACTTTTCTTATAGTTGTTTTTTTAGTATGCAAATTGTTAGATCTGAATTACAATACAAGTATTTCTGAAGGTATTGAAGTTACTGAAAGTAAAATTTTTTATTTCGTTTTCAGTTGAAGGTTGACATATAAAAGATAGGAGTTTATTAGGATAATGAAATGTATTTCTTACATACCTTCCAATATTCTTACATATAATCCAGTTAGGAACAGGCCCAGGACAACAGAAGTGATACCAGCAGATTTCTCCTGTTTCTCAATTGGAGGAAACTTGTGAGGAATCTCAATTTAAAAAGGTCTTGCACTTTAAGGCTTTCCAAATCAGCAGTTGTGTCTCTGCCTAGAATTGGACTTGGGAGGCCCATCATACATGAATTGGTGGAAACTGCCAGTTGTTTGTCACAGAAGTAAGGTCATAACATGTACTTTTATTTTTTTCCAAGAAAATCTCTGTATATAATTGCTGAAGTGACCTTGAGTTTGTTGTTTCGGGTTTTGTTTTGTTTTAATGATGTTGCAGTAGGTATGATACAGTAACAGTAACTGCCAGGACAGTCGGGGAAATGGCATAGAAACCTTTTCACCATTCTTCTCAGAATTTCCCATTCTTCCCAGTACTTCAAGTTATTAAAATGTCTGGATTTTATTAGAAACAAACAAATTTGAACATAATTAGGCTTTGAGGACATACTTGTTGAGTCGTACAGATTCCAAAATTAAACTCTAAATTCCATAGGTTTTGAGTAATTATTTTTCTGTGTTTGTACAGTTCAAAAATAGCAGAGACCTGGGACATTACCAACATTCTGAATGCTGGAATAAATAAGTTCTGATAACAATAAAATTATTAGAGTTAGGCAAACTTTGCATCACACTCTGGATACCAATGCATTTGTGTTAATAGTAGGATTATTGTGTTTAATTGATTTGATTTCTACATGTTCTTTTCTAAATATAAGCAGGAGCAGTTAGAGCCATCTCAGACAGAGGAAACAAAAATAATGTTTTTTAAAATATTTTAGTCTTGTAGAAATTCTAACTTACGAATCCTTCTTGCCAATCCTTCTTGTAGGCACTTAAGCCTGTGTGGGCTCTGGGAGGGCATTAAATGTCTCCCTTCGGTGCTCACCAAAGCCTGTGGTTGCACAGGCTAGGTGCAACAAGGACCTAGGTGCAATATTCTGCAAAAGCAAGTGCCCTTAAGAAATATAATTTGCCAAGGATCAATCTGTTCTGCCCCAGTGTTGTGTAATTATGAGGTGTTTTAACATTGCTCTAATTGCTCTAATGTTCTTATTGTAGGTTAGAAATCTGAAACAATGGGTGACTGGAGCTTTCTGGGGAGACTGTTAGAGAATGCACAGGAGCACTCCACGGTTATTGGCAAGGTTTGGCTGACAGTACTGTTTATCTTCAGGATCCTGGTGCTGGGGGCTGCTGCTGAGGAGGTCTGGGGAGACGAGCAGTCGGACTTTACATGCAACACTCAGCAACCTGGTTGCGAAAATGTTTGCTATGACAAAGCCTTCCCCATTTCTCACATACGCTTCTGGGTGCTGCAGATCATTTTTGTCTCCACTCCAACCCTCATCTACCTGGGCCATGTCCTGCACATTGTACGCATGGAGGAGAAGAGGAAAGAAAAAGAGGAGCTGAAAAAGAAGGGAAGCGGCAAAGATGGCAACTACCCAGTAGCAGCAGCATCTGGCAGTGGTGGTGGAGGAGGCAGCAATAACGTCAAAGACCCTATTGTCAAAAGGGGGAAAGAGAAGCTCCCAATCCGTGATGAACGTGGTAGAATCCGTATGGGGGGTGCCTTGCTCCGTACCTATGTCTTCAATATTGTATTCAAGACACTGTTTGAAGTGGGCTTCATTGTGGGCCAGTACTTCCTATATGGCTTCGAGCTAAAGCCAGTCTACCAATGCAGCCGTGCACCTTGTCCACACACTGTGGACTGCTTCATCTCGAGGCCTACTGAGAAGACCATCTTCATCATCTTCATGTTGGTGGTGGCCTCAGTCTCCCTGCTGCTGAACATGCTTGAGATATATCACTTGGGATGGAAGAAGCTTAAGCAGGGCATGACAAGCCAGTACATCCTTGAGATGCCTGTTGCAACAATGACACCAGTTATGGTAACAGGGGAGTCCAAACCTGTTTCCCTTCCTCCACCAGCACCACCTGTGGTGGTCACGACTGCCACTCCGGCCCCTATTCTGCCTGACACCCATGCTGTCACACCACTGCTGGCCCCAGTGACCATGGCATCATACTATGCTACAGCTGCTCCAAGACCACGGCCGCCCTCCAACACGACGTCCATGGCAAGCTACCCTGCTGCTCCACAAGTTCCTGAAGAGAGGCACCGTGCTGTGACTCCCACACCCATCTCCACTCCCGTCACCATCCCGACCCCCATCCCCACACCCACACCAGCCGTCATCAACTACTTCAACAGCAGCAGCCGTGCCCTGACGTCTGAGCAGAACTGGGTCAACATGGCAGCTGAGCAGCAGGGGAAGGTTTCCTCCAGCTCAGCAGGCTCCTCTACCCCCAGCAGTGTCCGGCATCCCCTTCCCGAGCAGGAAGAACCACTGGAGCAGCTACTCCCACCCCCAGCTGTGCTGCCCATTGCTGCAGCCAACAGCGGCAGCAGCACCAGCCTGAGCGGGGCGAGCGGCAGCAGGTGGGATGTGGAGGGCGAGGTGGAGCTGTCGGGGGCACGGCCCGTCTCAGCTGCCTGCACCACGGTGGAGATGCACGAGCCACCACTGCTCGTAGACACGCGGCGCTTGAGCAGGGCCAGTAAGTCGAGCAGCTGCAGAGCCCGGTCAGACGACCTGGCCGTGTAGGGCGGTCGCCCCTGCTCAGGGGAGCAGGTGGTAGAAGGCAGAGTGGGCAGGGGAGCTGCCCGGGGAGGCCAGGCCTGGCGTGGGTGAGAAGGCCTGGGCTTCAAACTTAGACGCTTGCTGTTTTTACACTCTGTGAGTTGTAGTGGGGAAAATTATCAACATTTTCTAATAGGTCAGGGGTGACCAAAGCGCAGCTCATGGGCCAGGGGACCAGTCCCACTTTCCTTCATGTTCATGGCAGATCCCTCAAGGGCAGCCATAGGGAGGCCTGCACAGATAACAGGTGGTGATGGTAGCTGGCCATGTGCTCTGAGGCTGACTTTCATCTGAGAAAAATGTTAATATTCCTAGTGCCCATGCACCTGGCTGTCATCTCCCTGTTGCCCTTGCCTTCACTTCCACTCTTCCACAGAAGCTCTACACGAGCAGACGCAATGACTTACTTTCTTCCTCCTGAACCTTAGCCCTATGGCAGACATCAGGGTGGTATATTGCCTGTTGGCACCTGTCATCTCTACGGACCAACTTGCCATATTAAAGGTAACTCAGTTTCTTCCATATAATATGACTTCATGAAGCCTTTGTGCTCATGGCAATTCACCAGTGTGGTCCTTGGCCAGGCAAAGTTTAGGGAACCCCTGGAATAGATTTTTGAGGTTCTTCTTTCCATATATATTTTTTTTTTTAAACTCTTGACCTGTTAGGAAGTGTTCAGTTTGACCTTCTATCCAGTGTTTGCCAACCATGATCACACCATGTTTATAAGCCTGCAAATATGTTTGAGCATGTTTGATAAAAATTTTAGCTGACTTCTAAAATTGCTTACAGGAGGACAGGAATTTAATCCACACCTTGGAAATTATTACACAGAACAATTTCTCTTCAGAAAGCAAGGATTATGATTTCAATACACTGTGGCCCCATACATTGCCCGTGGACAAACAATTGGGATCAAGTACAGCTCTGCATTTTAGACTATTAGATATCAGCTTAAGTTTGTTGGAAAAATGCTTTTTAGAAGTAAACTTGAGTGCTTATTTTTAAGTATTTGAACATTTTGAGAATAATCTGTAGGCTTAAAGTTACTTAACTGTATATTTAATAATTTTAGTTTGATTTTTGATCTCGAAAAAGATCGAAAGAAAATGTAAGAGGAAAGAAACGTACTAATGGTGAAATTCCCAAAGCAACATTATTTCCTGTTGTGTACTCTTTAACATCAATCTGTAGTGTCTTCAGGTCAGTGAAAACAGATAATATTGTATTGCAGAAAAGGTGGCTAAAATATCTGAGCAACGTGGTGGCTAAAGGGTCTATTCCAATCCCACTGAAGTCACTTGCAGAATTTCCATTCAATTTAACAAGGAGCAAGATTTGGGAATGGATCTTGCAGGTCTTATTCAAGCAAAACTAACATTCACAGGAAGTTTTGGGAGCCAGAAGAAATTTAGATTTCGGGCCTTAGAAAGAACATTGAAATCTTCCTTTTGAAAAATGTGTGTTTCCCTTAAAAATGGATGAAGAAAAGTATTGGGATTTTTTTTCAAAGGCGCAGCTTTCCTTACAACAGGCTCTGTCCTTTATTGCCTCCTTAACAAGCATTCAGAATTCTGCATGCCTGATAAGGCTTGGGAGAGTTTTGCTACAATTAGGCCCAGCTTCTGTTCTAAGCAGAATCCAAAAGAACTGCAGCTTGGAGGCAGTTCTGTTGCCGCTGTAGATTGAGAGTACTGTAACTGGAAAAAAGCAGTTGAACACACTGAGATTTGCCTTTGTGTCTTCAAAGTGTTTGGCCTGGCAGTGCAGTCCTTAGGCAAAGCAGGCTCACCCTGTAGCAAGTAGTTAGCATTGCTGGTTATTTCTGCTCTTGTATCTTTTCCTGAGGGTGCTTATTTTATTCAACAGCCAAAATATAGTCACACCACTCAAGATAAAACATTTTTACTGCTTTCTGAGCAGTCACAAAGAGCTTCTCATGATAGAAGCACTGTTCTGCAACCTTTGGGCATGTTGTCTCATGGTTTCCTTGTCCTACTTGTGTTGAACCAGGTGAGGAGAAGTCCTTCTGCTTGCCATGGATCTTCAGGGCAGGCACTGCATTAAAAGTCAATGTGTAGTGGTACAATAAATAATATTTATTATTAGGTATTCAGCTTCAGGCATGCTCTCATGGATTTTCTGTGTTACAAGCCATAAAAACCCTTTCTGCAAGAAAGCTAAAAGCCAAGTTCTGCTTTCTATTGTATACGTGCAGCTATGCTGAGCATAGACTAAACTTGATGAAGTTGCCTAGATGTGAACAAAGGCAGAGATTAAGATGCAAAATTTTTAGATTTACTAGCATCTATAATAGCAGTTTTTAAAGTTTTCATAAATGCCAGTTAACTACATTGCTGAAATAATGCAATATAGGCATCTCTGTACTTTAGTACATCAGAGTTTATGGGCTACATTTTCCTTTGTTCTATGCTTCTGAAGAATGAAGTCAAAGTCTTTCTGGAGTGTATTTATATAAACCAGACCACCTGGAATGTGTGCTTTTTAATATCAGTTCCTGAGAACAAAACTGATGTTGTTTGATGAGGCCTCTGCATCTTGCAGCCCTCACTTTAGTACTACCCTCACAGAGTGTGTCCTGCAGGATTGCATTTATACTGTATATAAAAAATAGTAACAGAGATTTAACTTAGGATCAACTGAGACCTAGTCTGACCTTTTCAAGTTAATATGTGTGGTTAGACCTGCAGAAAGTTCAGATGCTTTTGTGGAATATATGGTATTTTCAGCTAGAGTAACTACTGGAAAGCTCTAAAAGATGATTTTTCCTGTTAGGTGAAGCTCGGGGGGAGAAATGTAACTCTATTGCAACCCCTAAAAGAAGTCTGAGAGAGCAGCCTCTGCATCCAGGCAGTCCTGGTCTGAGAAAGCAAAGCTACAACTCACAGGTTGCGCTTTTAAGATCAGCTTAAGTTCCATCACGTAACTATGCAGCATCAAGCCTCTTCATTACCTACAGTTTCATTTGGAGTCCAGTAACTGTCTCTTCATTAAGCCCAGGTAACTGTTTTGGCAGAACTCCTCCTTAGTGCTTACAACTGCTTGTAGCTGCCACATCACATCTGGATTCAGAACTGTTGAAAGAAAAGTCTTATTGGTGTGGCCAATTTTGGGGACTTTAATCTTTACTCATGAATGATCCCTGAATTCAACATCCTGTGAGTCAAGTGCCAAGCTCTATGCAGAATTCAGCAGTTCTAGAAAATACTTAAAAATGTCCACTGACTTGCAGAATAGAGTCTATTGGCAAAAATTATCCTCTAATTTCCAAGTTGTTGACTTTTTCACATCAATTAATTACAAAGTTTCATGGGAATTGGTAGCAAGTGATACCCCAATTTACCATACAGCTGTTCAAGCCACAATTCTGAAAGACCTCAGGTGCACAGCTGAGATGAAATGTGTAGGTAAGTTATCACAAAAGCAGAAGTCAAAACAGAATCATGCCTGATATTAAGCAGACTGAAAAAAAACCCTACTAATTTTTGCTTTTAGAATATTTATGGGAAAACTTGTTCTCTCTCTTACTTGAAGTTAAAAAATATGCTGAGGTAAACTATGCAAAGGAAAACTGAAAAAAGATACTCTTTGAACAAGTTATCAGGTGCATGACGTACTACTCTTTTTGAAGTATATTTGTCATTCAGCAAGGCACTTAGAGATAACTAAATGTTTGACATTTTGCAGCTCTTAAGATTAAATTCTGATATTAATACATAAGTGTAGGATCAGTAAAATAATAAAAGCAAGCTTTAAAAATCAGATCACTATTTAGGTCCTTTTTTGGTTAGTCATGGGACCACCTCCTCAGCTTCTACAAACTGTTGTATTCCACTGAGTTCATATGGTGACAGCAGTCTGCAGAGCAAAGTGTTGAGCCCCCAGGTCTTTTTGTTTTATACAGACACTAACACCATGGATTTGAACAGGCTGGGGTTTTTTTTAAATTCCAAATATTTTACTTTGATTTTTCTTGTGAAAAGTGTGCTCTTGTAATTTTGATTTTTTGAAGTTTACATTCAGTTTTTGATTTCAGATTGCACATTTGGATGAAATAAACTGCTTTCTAAGTTTACATTTGTATAAGAAGTAAAAGAATGACTCTGCCAATGTGTTAAACTTAAGAGAGAAATCCTACTATAACACAGGAACTCTTCAGACATAAGGCAGTACCATTAAATTTAACCTGATCATTGATCCATAGTATCAATTTTCTCTCTATAATTAAAATATGGGTGTTGGATATAGAGGGAGCACACCATGGAAAAATATTTTTTATCATTAACTCAATTATTACCAAATAAACTAAGGTTCATTATTGTTCATATGCCTTCCTTGTGTTAAGAGTTTCAATGACAATAACTAGCTATGACATGTGTCCCTTACAAGTGAAATTTACAACCTGGTTTAAAATTCCAAACAAAATACTTGTGGATAAACACTGCATTGTTGCACTGTAGAAAATTTTACAGAAAATGACTGTTTTTCTTTCTAGGCAAAAATATGGTTCTAAGCCTGCAAATACAAATTCATGCAAGTTATTTTAACTTTTGAAAATAAGACCATTAAAGGCAGTGGGACTACTTGCATAAACTAAAAACACTGATGTGATAAAGAAATTGTAGATTTGCATTTTAAGTTTGCTGTAAGATGCCAATCTAATTCTAGAATTTTCAGTTCTTGAAGAGTTATGCAAGATGTGTGAGCGTATTTTAAGGTGGAGAATACATTGCTATTTGCATTGCTGCTGCTTCTCGCAGTTAAAGGGTTCTGAAACATAAGAAAGCTTACTCAGAACTTTCTTGTTGCTTTCTGGATGTTTGTCTTTTACATGACAGAATCTGACAACAAACATAACAAGTTTTCTGGGCAGTCAGGAACTTGTAGTAGCAATAAAACCAGCAAGCAGTTAAAAGTACTGTCTTCAGAGAAGTGCCTTGTATATTAAATTCTGTAAGAAGCAAGTTGATGTAAGCGTTAATTTACCTCATATGTTTACAAAATTGTGACTAAATAAACTTTTTGTACCACAGCATTGTCTCTTCTAGATTAAATTTTCATGGTTGCCTAGATGGCCTTTTAAAATCCTAATGTGACGGAACAGTTAGCTCCCTCCTGTTATTCACTTACACTGCTGCTTTCCTTCATCATGTGAAGTGCTGACTGAATTGCATCTCTTGGAAAACTGGATGCTGAAACCTGTTTCTGTGCAGAACTCCCAGTAACTTCAAAGGAAGTTCACAGCCCAGAGGACACATGGGAACAAGGCCTGGTTGAGCATGCGTAAGGGTGAAATGCTGACTACCTTGACATCAGTGGGAGGTCTGCGTCTGCCTTCCGCCAAATACAGGTTTTACTCTTGGCGCCTGCTTTGACACAGGAGTCACTGTTCATCTTGTGCAGTGTGGCATTGGCAGCGACTCCCACCTTTCCCCCCACTGCTGACTCACTAACTTTGATTTATCCATCTAGCTGCCATGCCATGAGATTGTTACCTATAAATGCATGAAGGATTTTAGCATGGGGGAAATGCGTCCTTACTGGGGTGTCCACTGCATTTGAAATTGGCTGATTGGGCCCTTATAGGAACGTTCACAGTTTAGCACGCAGAAGTGTAACTCAGTTCTGTACTGAAAATGTACAATGTGCTAGAGGCAAGTTAGTCTAAACATTGTATAGTCCCATAAAGCAGCCAGGGCCAGATTTCTGAGAAGTTTTACTTGTGGAAAGCAGCCATGTGGGCAGGACTAAGTGTCTCTTCCAGAAGTGTTAATTATTAAGGCTTTGTAAACTTTATTTTATCTGCAGCCCTTATATGGACGTGGCAGGTCGTAGTTTCTGCCCTGTAGTACTGAGTGCTTCTCTTTCAGGGGAGTACAGTCAAGCATATTTTTCTTGTGCCTCCTTTTGCTCAGGCAGTGCTATCTCTGTTTTACGTGATATATCCATATGGTAATCCAGACTGTTCACTATCTCTGGGCAGGGGTAAATCAAGCTGACAGGTGTGTAATATGGGTAGTACTAAGCTAAGGAAGTGTGTAAAGTGGTATGGTAATACCAGCTGATAACACTTGCCTCTGACCAAAAGCACATTTTGCTACAAATATATCTGGTATGCTTTCTATTTAGATGCATATTCCACAAATTTGTCTCTTGAAGAACAGACAGAATACTCCCAAGAGAGCTGAGAGCGTCAGCTAGTGCAGACACAGCTGGGTCATGGACTCTCCCTCCCTTGGTGTGCAGCCACACTGCTGTCACCTTGCATCCACTGTCTCTGAAGAATTTCTGGCGGGAGTATGAGATACAAATATTGCTACTCTGGTCTCTGAAGGCCTTTGTGATAGTGTGGGTACCTTTTGCTGCCACATTGAGCAAGGTGGCTTCATGTGAGCTTCTGGAGAAAGAGGGAAAGGTGTGCTCTCTTCATCCACAGCTGTGTTAGGGCTCCCTGAAGATTCTGATAGTAATGAAAAGAGGTGTACTGGGGGGAACTGTCTAACCTGCTCCAGTAAATGTCTGGACAGTTGTGCTGAAAGCCAAATGAGGGGCATTCCACACACCCCTGTACTGCTGCTGCTGTTCCCAGGGATTTGGCACAGGAACAATCAGCTGGGCTTTAGCAAGAATTTGCACTAAGAATGGACTTTAACTAGCCTCATCAGTGTTTCCCCACACTGTAGCTGGAATAGGAATGAAGGCAGTGACGACAATACATGTTGCCTCTCAAGGAAACAGATGTCAGATAGTGAGATCTTAATAGGTCTGACATTTTGATCACTTTTGGCAACTGGATGTGCATCAAGCCTAATTGTCTTTGTGTCTATTTTCAGCAGACAATAGAGTAAGCAGATGCTTATCCAAACCCATAAAACTGAAGAGAGCCTTCTCATAAAGATGATCTAGGAAGACTGTTCTTTTTAGAGAGTTTCCTGTAGTCCAGGAAAACAGGGTGTTTGAGGAAATACATATTTTAGCATGTGCAGGTATGTGATATTATGCCAGAATTACAGGTATCATTAACTACTGTTAATGTATTAGTAGGACAGTTGGATTGCACCAGCTGTTCTTCATTGTATAAGTATTTTTTTTATTTTTAAAGAGGGGTTAGTGGTACATAGCAACAAAATGCTGTCCTTCATGGGTAGTTACCTTTTTTCTTTTCCGTGAAGTATGTGCTCTGTGTATCTTTGAGTCACTAGCAGTAGTACAGTGTCTGTCAGAACTATTTTTAGTCTCTAGAGGAGGGTATCCAATGTGTGGGCTTTGCCATACCTTGTTTTTAAGGGCGACCCTCAGCACTTATGACAGTGGCTACAGGTGTGGTTGAGGTGCCTGGTGCCATGGACAGTGGTGATGAGCAGACTGACACCAAGGTCACAAAGACCTGCCCAGGCTCACTGTGTTTGCATCACTAATGAAGCCAACTCGGACCTGTGTGTGGTGAGTACCTTTCTTCAGCCAGGTCACTGTCATTTTAGAGGTTGCCTCCTGAGGAAAAAAAATCAAATACCTGTAGTTCTTCACCCTCCTTATTTATTTGAAAGTGAAAGTATGATAAAATATATTAAAATGTCCAGACCTTTGCATTTCTAAGCAGCATGAGACATGGCTCTTTAAAGAGTTAAATGCTCTTTAAAGTGCTTTCTAGGGAATATTTTTGAAAATAGAAAGGGCTTCACAAGTTCAAACTCTCAAAAAGACAGTACAATTTTGTTAGGATACATTTTTCTTGTGTTTGCACAGGATACACCAAAGTCATTGCATTGATGGAGTAAAGTGAAATAAGCCTGCTTTCCATGTGAGAATATAAATTGTATATCTATACTCAATTTAATGAAAACTAAAAAGGAAGAGCAAACAGTTACCAGCTATCATATATCTCACTCCCCTGTTTAAGAAGATTAAACTTTATAAAGATTTTGGCTTTGAGGAATGTTGTGGTCTTCTGAGCAGAGACTAAGGGATAATTATGGTTGAACTATCCTGCCCTACAGAGGAACCTACTGTTTGCTTTGCATGTCTTATGTAGAGGGGTTTCCTATGTAAATTCTGCACAAAATGCAGAAATAAGCAGCTAAGGAGGTTTTGCCTAAGCAAACTCATCATGTTTGGATTATGGATACTCTGAGAGGAAAGAATCGTCTTCATTATGAGAGAAGAACCTGCAGCAAAGCGAGCCTGGCTGGGATACCAGAAACATGCATGGCTGATTCTCTGGATTTTCTACATCCTGTAGTTTTTTAAACTCTGTGCTCGATTAAAGTGGTGAAGCCCAATGCTTTGAGAGCAAAATTCTTGGCCAGGAGTCTACAAAATAATGCTTGCATTTACATTTGTCTGCAAATGGGGCTGTACTAGCGACTGCTGTGTTTTGGGGCTTTGCAGCATGAAGAAGTATGCAGTCTGCACCAGCCTCTTGCTGTGGCCTACATGAGAATTCAGTCTAACTTTTGGGATGTATTTTTAAAATCTCTGCTCTTTATTGTTTACAGGAGCGGACCTGCTTTTCAGCGTTTCTGTGGCTGTAGGTGCCAAATGCCTGCCTTTGGGCTCTCTCCATGCTATTCTCCTTGCAGCAGGCAGCACCAGTCCTTCACAGCAGCCTGGCAGCACAAGTTGCTCCTGACTCATCCAAGCTGTGAGGTTTAATTTAGATTCAGAACTTTCTTAAGACTAGGAAGAAATTCTTGTCTTTCTGTGTAACATAAGACCATAAAATGTCTCAATAATTCTTGCTTTGTCCATCTTTCTGTGTTGTTTGCCTGTTGTAAAAGCCCAGATATCTGGGGGTCTCAGTCAGCACTGTCCCTGCTTCTATTGGCCTGGACTGTGAGATAAAAGCTCATCATTGCAAAATGACTGCTGGCACTAAGGTCAGAACATTTAGAATTTTTATTTCCCAAGAATAGGATTTCAAATCCAAATACAATATCTGTTCAAATATTCTTTAGGAAACGAAGCCTGAGAAGTTTCTTCTAAAACATTTTAAACTACAGAAACAATGAGATGATTGTTTTGGAAGCCATGTGTCATTCTGAATATTTTAGATTATTTTAAAATTATCTTGCAGCATGTGAAGGGTGGCTGCGCCTAAGGCAGCATCAGGCCAAACAAAGCCAAGGTGACGATGATGAGGTGATTTTTGAGTTCTTCCCTCTAGGCATCTAAATTTCATTTCTAATTGTGTTTTAGGCACCTAGTTGTTATTTTGAATCTTATTCCTTCATCCTTGAGTTCAAAGTCTTCATATCAAGGATGCTGAACTGTCATCTCTGTTGATGATCCAGATGGGAAAATAATTCCATTGCTGGCCCATAAGTTGGAGAGAGTATGGACTGCTCACCATCCATTCATAATGGAAAAGCTTAAACGTATTTGCTTAATGTTGAAATCTCTTACAGCTAAAGCCATGAACTAACTTTCTAACAAAGTTTTGTGTATCAGGAATTCCTTTTCCCTACAGCTGCTGTAGCAAGTCATGCATGACGCGGAAATGGGCATTACAAGTTTTTTGGTGTATAAGAGAAGTGCAGTGATCTGCATGTAATTTGGGCAGCCGTCTTTATTTTCAGCTGAAAGAATTCTCTCAGTTGCAACAACGTAAATCCAGTATAACTCCACCACACCGGGGTAACACAGATAAAACTTTCTTTGTGTTTAAATGACTGCAGTGAACAAGATCAATTGCAAAAAGAATAGTTCTTTTTTAAAGAAAGATCTGCAAGTTTAGTACATAATGGGCCAAATTAATCTCTGTTGTAAGTACACTCATTTCAGTGGTGTTGCAGCAGAAATGAATTTAGCCTGAAGCAACTTTACAATAACTCATATATAAGCATGCACAACTAAATGTATTACACTTTAAACAAACTCAGCATTGTCTGGAGCACAGTTGGTCTGCTGAACCTCTGAAGTTAGGAACTAACCATTGTGTGCTGAGTTTGTTTAGACAGTACAATTTTTGTTCAATTGGCTACATCCATGGTATTTTAGTGACAGCAGGAATGTTCCCTCTAGCTACAAAGTGACATTATAGCTGTCAGACACAATTTTTATTCTGGGATGTTTATGCCTTAACTCTTTTGTGCACTTAGAAATAATATTAAAACAAAACAGAAAGAGATAGTTTCACCAATACTGAAACGTTTGAGTTTAATTCTTTCAGTTATTCCTTTAATTCAAAAGGGGTTGAAATGCTCTTATGGAAGAGACCTCTTAAGTAAGAGAAGTAGTCAAAGAGTGTGAACAGTAAACCAAATAAGATCCAGCAGGTATTAATTCAGCTTTCAATAAGTTAACGCAACATTAATTATTCTCCGATTTCAGGCTTGATTTCTGTATAGTTTTCAGTTATAAATGTTTTGATACCAAACATTGCTATAGCTGCTGAGTCCCTCAGCCAACGGTGAACACGATGTTTTTGGAGATCATTGTCTGTTCAGAGGAACACATGGGCTGAATGTTTTAGGCAATCATTATCTGTTGGAGTTGCATAAATACCTTTTGTTTCTTCATGTTTTTGCCACTTTTTGTGCCATCATCTGCCATGACCAAGAAGAGCTTGGCTTTATTGTGTATGTAACTCCCTTACATCCAGTTTTACATTCCTATTACCTCCTCCCTTAGCCTTCCCTTCACCAAACTAAATAAGCCCATGTCCCACAACCTCTCTTTGGGACTGCAAGCCCCATACCATCTTGACTGACCCCTCTCCAGTTTCTCCACATTCCCCTTGAACTGAGGGCCATGAAACTGGACACAGTACTCCAGGCGTGGCCTCGCTGGTACTCAAATAAAATCAAGCAGCTTGCCCTCATTTGCCTCCTTGAGATGAGAATTCGCAGAGCAGCTGCAGCCTGACAGTGAGCACTCAGAGAAATACGCAGTGAGCTCTCTGCTGGAACAAGAGTAGATTTCTCATTCATTCACAGGTAGATTTGAAATAGCCCTTTAAAAAACTTCAGCAGCAAGAAGAGGTCAAAAACAAGCTACCCCAGAAAACTGTAACCTGAAAGCATTTCAAAGTATATACTAGAAGAACTAGACAACAAATACCCTTGTGCCAGACCGAAGTTTTATAGATGTTTTGTGTCATGGCTGGGGCCATATTTGGACCTATTTGTGCTGTTCCTAGCAATAATCTTGGTACTTTGAAGAATATAATCTTCTATGCTGTGCATTGTCCATTTTCCTGCGTTGCCTATCAAATGTCTTGCATCTCCTCTTGTGTTCACTGACCGTGTGTGGTGGTCAGATAACCAGCTGTCACCTTATCAGATACAGAGACTGAGGTATGACTGAAGAGCTGGCTATGACAGTGAGGTCAAGTCCAGAGCTGGCAATGCTGCTTTTAGCTTGATGGATGGAGACAGAGGATGTGACTGCAGAAGTTCCAGTAGGCCAAGGGTGATTCCCATTTTTACTTAGTTGTCTACTCTAAGAATAATAAAGGCATGCTTATCGCTCTGGATATTTATAGGGCTTCCTACAGCAGCATGAGTTATAAATAACTAGGGATCTCAGGGCAACTATCAATGGCAGAGAGAAAGGAAATTAGCCTTTCTCAGAGTTTAAAAAGTTGCTGCTTTTGATGCTTTTTCTATGATTAGAGCTGCAACCACAGTGTCTGTGGTCCAGCAGATCTGTTCAAGCAACTTGCTCGCACCTCCTTTTTTTTTAATACTATTAACTTTTCAGTACCCTGAGACAATCTTGCTCAAGGGTTAGTCTCATCTTTGCAATGCCAGACTATTTTCTTGCAATTTTCAACCCTGCTTGCAGTCAGGTTAATAGCCTCACTGTACTGAAATGTTTGGACTGAGCTGCATTCCAGCCTCTGGCACTTCAGCAGCTTGGCAGATTTTTCTCCTGCATGTCTACTGTGCCAACCTGGAATTTAGGCAGGAATTACAGTACTCATGATTCTTGGGAGCTCTCAACAGTATTCTCCCACACAATTAGAGCTTGGCTGGGCAATGACCAGGATGTACTAAAGAGGGTTGGTACTTCAGAAATATTCTCTTCAATGGAAAGGACCCTACTGGCAGGGAGAGAGACAACATGCCATAAAGCTTGGGGACTACTTTTAATGACTGCAGTTGCTAGTTATGTAGAAGTACATTTAAGAATACGACCGGGAGATCTCCTGCTCTCCAAAATCCTGTGAAGTTCTGATACTGCTGTTTATGGGTTCAGAGTTAGTTTGTTGTTCACCTAATAAAATGTCAGAGCCTTCTGGAGATGGTGTTTGTGGACTCTTTAGCCTTGCTGCTGGTTCTGGCTGCTGACAGTGGCAGTCTAGGCACTGAGGCCATTGGGCAAACACCATGTCCTTGATCTGTAAAGTGAGCAAAAGATCTCAGGGTGATAAGCACTAAGGTTTTGCATTGCTAAACCTTTTTCCCTTTTTCTTACTCCTTGGCATCCTGGAATGAGATGTAAAATCCTGTCTCCTTTTCAACCAGCCACTGAGGGCAATATTTCTGAGGGACTTCTTACCACTCGTACGGGGGGCACTGTCTCTGTCTCCATGATGGGTCTCGGGTAAATACCAGCAGAAGCAAGGAGGCTGTAATGCAGAGAGTGACCAAGCTGCTGGCAGTGAGCAGGACACATGTTCTGAACAGCCTGGACCAAGACTTGTGTACTATGTCTGGTGTTGTGCTGGTTTCTATCAATACCATGAGACTGGAGGTGCTGCAATCCAGGTGCTGGAGGTTGGTATATTGTCTACAGTGACTTTCTGCTCAATGTCAAGCCTTTGTGAAAAGCCTGAGGTGAAGTGACAAAAGGTGATGTTTGAAGCACCATACTAAGTATTAGGAAGTAAAACCCTACTAAGGAAGAGGGGAAGGATGTAGAAGATTGATTGGAAACAACTTCCAGAAGGACCGGAGTCCAGTTTTATTGATACAAAGTACCTCATCCCCAGTTAGGGAATTTGTAGGCACTCCCTCAAGCACTGACAAGTGGGAGTTATGTTGATATAGCTACAGGATCTACATAATTGCTGACAAATTCATTACTAAATGTAATGTTCAGAAAAAGGGAACTTATTTCTCAGTCTTGGCCCCTAACTCATCAATTTTAAATTTAACCAAACCACATGCTATAAAAATGATCCTCATTTTTATATCTACAGAGGAATATTTTAATAGCAGTATTGCTTTCTGCAGTGCAGAATGGCTTTCACTGGTTTGGTTTTCCTAAAATTGTATCATGTGTTAAGAGGTTAAAGAAGTCTCATTTAAGAGAAGCAACCAGTACTGGGGCTGGACAGAGATTCTGGGTGAGGTTGCTGAGAAGCCCATAGAGGAACATATAATCACATGCAAGGATGTTGCCAGCCTGCTCAGTCCCTCCAGAGGCAGAGGTCACTGCCTCCTGGCTTCACAAGAACAGCTGAAAGTGTCACACTGACAGACTTCTTTAGAAACCTTGTCTAGTCTATTCTTTTTTACTCTTGCTGTAACTGTGCTTCTTTCTCCTCGCTTTCCTGTCCACACATACTCTGCAGTCTTACCCCTTACAATACTTCCCTTGCCTGCTGCTCTTCTACCTTTGCCTGAACAGCTCAGAGCTAAGTCCCACATCCCTATCCTTCTCTATTTATGCTGTAAGCACCATAGCCATTCCCATTTCTGTCCTTCCTGCCTAACACTCATCCTCACAATTTTGTTATATGTCCGTCTCTTCTCCACCTTCTCCTACTGTCTCTGCAACACCCAACTCATCTCTAAAAATGTCAGTTGGCTGCAGCATTCCCCTGTGCTGCTCTTCTTAAATCCTCATTCTTCCAGATAAACATCTCACCTTTCCATGAGTCTTTTGGCTCACTTCGCAAAGTGTCTTCCATCAGATTTCTCTTTTCTCGTGAAGGATCTTACCAGTCCCTGCAGAATATAGGCCAGCTTTCCCCATCATCCAGATGATATTTCTTCTTCCTCTACTCAACAGCCATCGAATATGCAGTTTGTCTTCTGCTCTTTCCTTCTAGTAACTCCATTTGTACATATGATCTGCTGTCCTCTCGTGCTCAATTTATTATTCTTCCTCACTCTATCTCAACTTACTCTCTTCCTCTGTTTACCTATCCTCCAGTTCTTTCCCTATACACAACAAGCTTTAGTACATTCCAGCCTGAAAAAAAAAGAAAACCTTTGGGTCTATACTTTGATGTCTGTCACCCACTTTCCTGTACCTTGAAGTTCAATCACTGCTGTTCAGAATTTGTTCCTGTAATTGTATTTTTTTCCTGTCCTACTCTTGCCTCCCTCTACTCCGTTTTCCTTTCCTACTGCTAACTCATCACACATGTCAATCTGCTTTTAATGCCCTCCTCCTGGCCAAAGCCCAAAATTGTTCCTTCCCAATTACACTCTTCAGCCCTTCAGGAGCCATTCTCTTCTTGAAATTTTGTGCTTCTTTCTGTCTGAAGTTCTATTTTCTCCTTAACCCCTGCTTACTTTGCTAGTAAGTCTTCCACATCTCCTTTCAAGGAGTCATCTCTTTGTATGAGTTTCATGAGTCCCTTTTCTTAGTGTCCCACTCTTCTCTTTACAGAGAAGACCCTGTGAAGGCCCAACAAGAAGTTTTCAGGATAATGATGGTTTCCATGTTCTGGTGAAAGTCAATGTTGATTTCTGCTTCTAAATTATCTTCAGCTTCTTGAAATCCCTGCTTTAAATCTGCTCATCAAATTGAAAATACAAGTTACTTAGAAAACTGAGAGATCAATTTCACATAGAAGCAGGTGTAACTCTGCCTTCTTCTAGAACTAGCCTTCATGTAAGTGTGCTTACATATTGATTTGGTTTAATACTACTGTGAACCTTCCCTTAGCATAATTTTAAGCAGAGTTTCATAGTCAATTTCTTGAGACACATTTAAAATATATTTTGAAAGATAACTGTCTTAAAAAGTGTAAACTTGCAAGGTGCTTGGGTTGCACTCTATAAGGTCAGTCATGAAAAATGAAGCAGGTCTATGCATATTAAGTATCTCACAGATAAACATACATGATGAAGAGATCCAGATGTAGAAACCTGCTTGGTTCTGGGACAGATTCCAAGGACAAACAGAGAACTTTGCCTATAAAAATAAAATATTTTTTCCTGATAGATTGGCTACTATCACCCAGACATGGCAGACTGAAAGTATATTTTGCCTTCTTCATGGCTCAGAAATCTTTTTTTTCCTTGAATGAAAACTTTCATTAAACACTGAGTCCTTGAACTGACTGTTGTTCTGGTCTTTAGGTTATTTTATTTCATTTTATGAGCCATCTCTGCATTCTGCTGCAGTCAACAGTGTTGACACATCTCCATACACTGGAATCTGCTCACTTCAGGATGCTTATCTGCCTGCAGCAGGAGCCCTGTTGCACCAAGCCCCTGTTCCACAGTGTCTCTGGGCAGGTTTTCTTCTAATTGTATGCTGGGTCTTTCTGCATTTCCCCCCTCAATCATCATAGAACAGATCAGTGGGTATCTTACTGCCTCCCTGGACCAAAAGAGGCAGGCTTGCAGAATACATCCAAGCTTGACTTATAAACATTTTGTACTAGAAAAATAATAAATTACTATCTGTGATATGCACAGGGAACTTGCTTATATTTAACTGTTTTCAGCTACTGGCACAGAATGAAAACTTTTGCTTGCAGGGAGTTCCAGCTTCTCTCCTCACCAGGATTTTATTCCTCTTTGATGTTGCAGACAGAGTCCACCATATAGCACTTGGCTAGTGGAATGGTTTTTTGGCCACCAGTGGTCAATTGAATTTTTCAAGCCCTGTTTTCCAGGCTAAGATGCCTAATTTTAACATGTAACACATGAAATTCTGTCTATTAAAGTCAAAGTGCAATTTATTTCCTGTCCTTATGCATGCACCAAACATGGATAACACTAAAGAGAAGAGCTAAAGGCTTAAATATAAAATAGTAGTCACCAAGCAGCTATTTTCCCTTCTGTATGGAGTGCTGTGTTATCACTGTGCTGCTCAGAGATAGCTGTGAATAACACAGTGAAGTGGGCCTGGGAAGCATGATCAGCTTTATGTCCCTTTCTCCTGCAAGCTCAGCTGCTCTGTTTAAAGAAAGACTAAACAGAGGTAGAGGACAGCAAGCCAGAAAAGCACATTCTGAGTATCACAAATCCAACTGATTGTTGACCTGACAGAACATTTTCCTATATGTCTGAGTACATATCCTATGGCGAGCAATTGCAAACAGCTGGCATATGTCAGCCCAGTGTTTCTGAAGGTCACTACTCTGGCTGGAGTAACCTTTTCTAAAAATTACCTCCTGCCAAGACTAGATTCATGCTGCAGGCAAGCTTTGTCACTTACTGCCCTTCTTATGAAGTAAGCATAGTACCTTACTTTTATACTGACTTTTCAAAGTGATTCCCTAG